>QTSX02005978.1:0-78507 GCA_014839935.2 Entomophthora muscae | reverse complement strand
GACATGCTCTACTGTTCAGTAGCCCCACGGTGTCTTCATTTTATCCAGTGACAGCTGGCAGACGTCCATTTGAAGGGGACTTCCTCCAGCTTCTTCACATTGGCCTTCATAATGCAGTGTAGTACTACCCCAAGGTAAACAGCAAGATGCAGTTGCTGTGAGGTATAGATTTCCGCAAATAAGCAGAATTTCTTGTATATAATAACTAATCTATTTGTATAGGAAGTATTTGAAAATTTGATTAAAGGAGAAAATGGTCATTTTGGAGAGATCTGCCACCCATGCCTCTGCAAAAGATATGAATAAAGGTTTCATTTTAAGACTAAAAATGCATCACCTATTTGATTTGATATTGATTTTATTAAGTTATTGAAGATTGTGGCTTTGATGTTTTCTTGTGGAACTTGAAATTGACTTTTTCCAGGTTTATTTAATATGTGTTCATAGTTAAAAATTGAAAATTTTCAATGCATTCAAAGATATATTTGTTGAAATTCATGTCAACATTTATTTGGATATCCATCATTCCTTTGAAATTGATACTTGCGCCTACTTCATAGGCTTCTCTGACCCAATTTGAACTTCCTTCTGGCGCTTTGAATTCCCTATTCATTGCTTCTTTTGTTGCACATTGATTGATGTTATTTTGAACTATTTTATTGATTTCATTTTTATTTATTTGCTTTACAGGGGCTACCAGTGATTGGTAACCCCCATAAAACAAACTGGGTGTAAAGGCTGCCACTTTAGCAACCTTGTCCCCATTCCTAGTTATAACTAAAGTAAATATAAGCAAGCCATAAAAAACTTACTGATTGTTTCTCCTGCAACCCTCTCAGCCACATGTGCTCCTTCAGCAAATTTTATGAGCCTTGACTGCTCTTCATTTGATTTCCTGGGCTTGATCTTCCTTATTTTCTGTGCTACTTATACTTCCTCTTGATATTCATTTGATAAATTTTCATTGTTTCTTGTGGCGCTTCTGCTTCTTGATTCTGCTTTGTTTTCATCTGTTTCCATTTGATTAGTTTCCTCTTCATTAGTGTTAATTTCCTTTGAAATTTTAGTTCCTTCAATCAATTTGAAATTTTGAGCATTCTTTCTGTTGTTTTTTTTGCAAATTCCCACAAGTTGTAACTTTCATTGTTGAAATTTAAACGTTTGAGTATTTCCTTTTGTAGATTTAAAACTTTTTCCTTGTGTTCTTCTTTGAATATTGTTCCCAGGCTACTTTTTATGGTTTTGTTTTGCTGGACCAAAATCCCTTCCCTCATTTCCCAGCTGATTTACTACAATTTCCCTGTTATGTTTGAGCTCAACAACCTTTTGGAGGGCTGACTCTAATTTGTTGATGAGGCTGTAGATATTTGACATTTTGTTTGAATTACATCAAAATCTGGTTTTTATAGTACTACCTTTAGCGCATGAATATTTTTCATCTTCAATAATAAATTAAGGACAATAAATGTAAATTTTGCATTAGAATATTGCAATTAGACATCAACTCTTAATATTTTGATATTATGTGCATAACTCAATGCATTTTGTTTAATAAAATTCATTGTAAACAAGTCTTTTTTCACTGTAATTTATATAAATGGACTGTGTTTATATTAGGGAGCCATTAACGCTTAGTACAAATATTGATACATATTGTATTTTACAGCCTGTATATTTACCTATTGATAGTAATTCTGTAAACTTTTTAGTTGGATTTTGTAAGGTAATAATAATGTAATGGGTTAACAAATTAATGGTAAAACATTAATTTATTAACCCATTACATTATCATTACCTTGCAAAATCCAACTGAAAAGTTTACAGAATTATTACCAATAGGTAAATATACAGACTTTAAAATACACTATGTAGCAATATTTGTACTAAGCGTTAATGGCTCTCTAATATAAACACAGTCCATTTATATAAATTACAGTGAAAAAAGACTTGTTTACAATGAATTTTATTAAACAAAATGCATTGAGTTATGCACATAATATCAAAATATCAAGAGTTGAGGTATAATTGCAATATTCTAATATAACATTTATATTTGTGGTTCTTAATTTATTATTGATAATGAAAAATATTTATGCAAATAATTATATGTTATTCATAAAACATGCAACATTTTATTGATTATGAGAATATCAATAATGTAAAAAGAATATGTTATTAATTATAAATCAAAAGAAATAATATCAATTTTAATAAGTTGTCACAAAGAAAGGTTTTATTTTACTCATCAAAGGGCAAGTAGGAGAGGAAATGGGCGGCATGTACATTGTCATCATATGCGCTTATGAAAGGGACAGCATCTGAGGTAATGGGGAGGGAATGTGTGGTGGTTTGGGAGTCAGTGTTGGAAGGCAGTTGGCTTGGTCTTGATGAAGGAGATGGGGAGGCTTAGTTTGTTGACTAGAAAGAGGCAGAAAGAGCTGATTGATTCAATTGCTCAAATTCTTCTTCTGTCACGTATGTGGGCTTGACAAACCAAATAGATGAGTGTGGGGGAGGCAGGAGTCCTTTCTGGACTTATCACTATCACTTGCATAAAATATGACAAGATCAGATAAATCCTGGACAAATAGGGAAGGGAAAAGCTCATACCCCTTATTAATTTGGATGCACAGTTCATTGTATGTGGCAGGCTTTAAGCACCTGAGAGCTGAACTAAAATTGTAAAGACATACATCTGCAAGATGCATGTCAGCGTGGTTGATGGGGTAGGACCAACAGATATGCTCCACAGCCCTAATTTACTTGGTTGCCCATTCCTGCTGCTCCATCTCTGCACTCAGCACAACTGTGTACACAGTGTATTGGGTAGCCCACTCCTCCAGCATGTCCTTGAGCTCTGTCTGGTAGGCATATCCATCTGCAGTGTTTGATATTGCTGATTAATAATTGACACCCAATGGGAAAACTGCCAACAAAACCCCAAAAAAATTGATACAAGATTGGGCTGCGCTTGTAGACGTCAGATTGGATACACTTTTCTCCATAATCTTGGATTCTTGCAGAAATCTTGACATACAACAAGAAGATGACGTCATTGTGCGTCCTCATTGCCCTCTCTTTAATAAAATTAATAATGGTTGAATTGTATGGGTTAATATCAACCAAACTGGGGCCAGTGAGAACTTGATTGGACAAGATTCTAGCAGCAACTACAACTCTGTGCATCCACAAATTGACTGTTCTCTTATTTGTGAAAATTCCATGGAGTCCCAGTTGGAGACAAACCTGGACCAGAGACATCTGCAGGTCACGTTCCATGATGGCCATCATAAGGGGATGGGCTTTTTTGCTATCAGTTGACGTACAGGCTCCAGTTGGGGTCTTCTTGAGAGGGGGCCACAATTGGGCTGGGCTTGCAGGGTTGCAGCTACAGTGGACTTTGCAAAACCCATTATGGCTGCAATTTCCCCAAGGGACATAAGCATCCCTTGCTTTTCAACCATTTCAAGAACTATTTATGGGGTGATCAATTTTCTTCTGCGTCTTGCAGGCTGATTGGCTGGAGGTGGGATGTGTCCATCTTGGGAACTGGACGTTGCCATCTGATTGTTTGTTTCTGGATTCTGGCTTCCCTGGGTGGCCCTTTGGCTCAATTGACTGGTTCTGGATGCCATTGTTGATATGTGATTTGGGTTAGCAGCTGCCTGTGCGTGATGGGCAAACAGGGCTCTGCTTTAGGACGCAGGAGAAAGAACATACTCCTGAGTAGTGCTTGGGGAGGGGCCTGAGGGTTGGGAATGATCATAGACAGAGGCTTCACTGTTGGAAGACCCAGTGTAGCCCTGCATGATTTTGTCAAGGCCAGGGAACAGCTTGTTTATTTGGTTGTTAATAAAAGAAGGTGTAATAAATTTTATATTAAAAAATTAAACTCAAAAGAGAAATTGTATATTTTAATCAATTTTACTGTTAAGTATGTTAAGTCAGTGAATATTAGGATCTAAATTTTAGCCAACCTAAACTGAAATAGGGTGATTTTTGAGAATGCCTATGATTCCTAAAAGAATTATCACAAAATTCACTCTAGATCCTTTGACTTCCTGTTTGAGATGCCCATAAATTATATTTATTTCAAAACAACTGAACCAGTTAGAGTTCAGTACTTGGAATTGGGGAAGACAACAGTCCAATAGAAAGGACAGAATAATAAGAATAAGGTATTGTTTATTGTAGAATATTGTGATTAATATACTATATGAGGAAAGCCACAAGGCCACAAGGGGGTGGCATAGTGGGAAGCTCCATGTAACGTTTGAAGCCAAGGAATAACTTGTGCGGGAATCAGCAAGTCAAATTGGCAGCGCTCATAATTAAGATGAAGTACCTGCCATTTGATATTGCCATCAGATTAATCCAGAATGTTAGATATGTCAAGGGGCGGCTCATCAAGAGTCCCCTATGTATTGTAAGATACCTTAGCAGGCAAGTCTGGAAACTTGGTTGCAACACCTCTCTTGCCCCCTGATTGTTGTCAGACACCAGGACCGGAGTCTGCGGAAGGTCTGGGAAGGTCCACACAAATAACCTTTGTGTGGGGATGGCGCGGCAGGGGCGCAAGCAATCATGGTGAAGCTTTTTGGTATTTCCTTGGGCATCTTCAAGTTGGTAGGTATGGTTGTTGTAGACAGCGGCTATCTTTAAGGGCCCTAGGTGATTGGGTTCTAACTTGGCAGAATTGGGAATGAGGGTGATGACGGGGTCACCTACAGCGTATCTTGCTTTGAGGTGCTTTGTCCCTCCTGCAATCTGCTTGTGTTTGATTTCCCGGGCTTTGGCACGCCATTGATCCAGGGATGGGGTTGTTACTAGGGGAGGCTTGTGGGGAACTTTGGACCATAGCTTTCCCTGTTCAACCCCTGTCAGACTGTCAGGTGTTCCAAAGGCCAGGGTACTGGGGCTGAACCCCGTGCCCCTGTTGATTCTTGCTCAAAGGATGAGTAGAGCAATGGGCAGGTGTTCAGTCCACGCGGTGTTGGGGTGCTCTTGTGAGAGCTTAGCAATCAGTTGAACCAGTGAGCCATTTAACTGTTCCACGCGTCCATTGGCTTGAGGATGGTATGGGGTTGTAACTATACATTGGAGCATGTTATTGGTGCAGTATGCCTTCATGACATGCCCAACAAGTTTGGGGCCGCCATCTGTGATGAGACGTTTGGGTTGCCCAAAAAGGGCCACAATTTCCTTGCCAATAAAGTGGGTGATGGCGGTGGCGGTGTGGTTGGTTGTTGCCCAGGCCACTGGCCAGCAAGTGAAGTAGTCAATGGCAGTGATAATGTACTTCTTCCCCAGTCTTCTTTGGGGAGTGGCCCCACAATGTCAAGGGCCCACTGCTTGAAGGATTCCATGGCCTTGATGGGCAGGACAGACTTGGGGGTACAGGTTTGGACGTGTTCTTTTTGCACAACACGCACATTTTGAGGAGGTCCAAGATGTCTTGGCACATACACAACCACCAAACCTTCCGTTTCATGATCTCAAAGAGGTTACACCCTCTGATGTGACCCAGGGTTTGGTGGTAGTGCAATATTGTGTCCCCTTGTTGTGTGGTGGGAATGTAAGGCGTCTTTTCACCTGTTTCTGCCCAACGGCAGACGTTACCTGCATTGGTGGTAAACTGACTTTTGTTGTCCTTCAACTTGGAGATGGTGACCAAGTTAAGGCCCTTGTAGCAAGCTGCCTCAGGGCAGAGGTAGAGCATGGGCCAATCTGGATCCAAACCACTGTCCCCAGTGATGGACACTACGTAGAGTTGCAAAAGAGTGTCAGCTGTGACAAGTTCCTTCCCAGGCTTGTACTCAATGCACAACTGGTAAGAGGAAAGGCGCTCTACTCATCCTGCTTGGCAGCGTGTCAAGTGAGACTGTGTGTTGAAGTACTGAAGTGACTTGTGGTCCATCAGAACGCGGAGTGGGAAGGTAGCACCTTCCAGATAACAGCGCCACTTTGTGACGCAGTGTACAATGGCTGCCAATTCTTTATCATGGATGAGGTAGCGTTGTTCTGAGTCAGTAAGCTTCCTGGACTCATATGTCATGGGGAGGAAGACGCCATTGTCAGTTTCTTCCCTTAGCACGCCCCTATGGCTCTGTCAGAGGCATTGGTCTTGAGTTCACACTGTTGGTTTTGATTGGAGAACTGCAGTAATGGTGCTGTTGTGAGCCTTTGCTTCAACATCTTGAAGGCTCAATATCTGACAGGGGTCCAATGGAAGCGCTGCTTGGTATTGAGGAGCCCAGTGAGAGGTGCAATTAGTTCCCCACAATTGGGAATGAACTTTTGCATGTAGGCAACTATGCCTAGGAATGTTCACACTTGGCCCACATTGGTGGGGGGGCAGCATGCTAGTGATTGCCTTGATTTTGGTAGGGTTTGGCTTTATCCCTTGGGTAGAGATGGTGTGCTCAAGGAATAATAGCTCCAACTTGAGGAACTCACATTTGGAGGGTTTAGCTTTTAGCTGGTTTTTTCTGAAGGTTGTCAAGGACAGCACGGAGGTGTTGGAGGTGTGTGGGTTGATCTTGACTGAAGACAATAATGTTATCAAGGTACACAACCACACACTTCCTAATCAGTTCCTTGAATGCTTTTTTCATCAACATGGCAAAAGTGGAGGGAGCGTTGGTCATTCCAAAGTTCATGATACGACACTCAAACAACCCGTAGCATGTGCAGAAGGCAGTTTTTGCCTGAATTCCTGGTGCAATGCGGACCTGGTTGTACCCCACAGTGAGATTGATCTTGCTAAAGACCCTTGCACCTGCAAGTGTATTGAACAGGTTGTCAATCAGTGGCAGGGGGTACTTGTTCTTAACTGTCACCTCATTTAGGGCATGGTAGTCTGTGACCAGGCAAAGGGACCCATCCTTCTCTAGGCTACAAAGAAGACCACTGCCCCGTATGGAAAGAGCAAGGGGCAAATGAAGCCCTTATCAAGCGCGTCCACAAGGTGCTGCAGAGGGTTTGATCTTCCTTTGGTGTGAGACGGTACAATGGTTGTGCTTTAGGTAATGACCCCTGAAGTTGTACAGTGTGTTGGATCTCCCAGGGAGGGGGTAGTTGTTCAAGTGTCTCACTGAATACATCCTTGTACTCCTTGAGGAGTACTGCAAGCGCTGGTGGTGATGAGGAGGTCAAGGGAGGGACTGCTGGTGGTTCAGCACGGATAAATTCAACTGAAAATTGGTTGAAGTCTAGTTTCCCCCCTTAAAATCATATGAGTCCATCTCTGTTATTCTGACAAAAACATTATCATGGAGTAACTTGCTCATTTCCACAGGGTAAATCTGAAACCCCACCCCATTTCTGTTGAGGGTGATGACAGAGGTATCCCAATCAATGTAGGGATGGTTGCGCCAAAGCCAGTCAAGACCAGCAATCACGTCGTGGCTGAGTCCTTCCTTGATTGACACAGAGAGCTTAACCTGGACGTTCCCCATTTTCACAGAGAAGGGTACCGTCTTGTGGGTGATGGCCACTCTGCGGGAGTCAGCTACCTGTACAGCTTTGAACCTGCTGGGCACTTGGTCTAATTGTTGAGTGTCAACAAACGTCTGGTCCACCATAGTGTGGTTGGCTCCGGTATCTACCAGTAATTTGTGGGTGTTACCACGGAAACAGAAGGGATAGGACAAGTGTGTTACTTTATTTGAGGAATGGCTTGCTTGTAATACAGGGTTGTCACTGTGGACTTGAAAGACGTCCAGGGTTTCAACTTTGTGAATGTTGTAGTCACAGGGGTTTTTTGCAAGCAGGGATTGAGAGGATAAGTCAGGTGGGGTTGTAAGGCCTCTTGTTGCTACAACCCCCAGGCTTTTCCCTGATCCTCAATCTGTACTAGCTGAAGCTCCCCCTTGAGGGGGCGTTTAGTCCCATTATCCTGCTGACGTGGTTGGCGGTGGCCTACTTGACTATGGCCATTGCCAGGTGTTGTACAGGGTTGGGATGGAGCGTCACTGGTACAGCAGAAGCCCATTGAGGCCTGGTTGTTAGCCTCGACAATGGCTTTGTAGCAGTCATCAATGGAGTTACAGTAACCTACGGGGACCCACTTGCAGATATGGGGTTTTAACCCATTGACAATGAGAGTGAGTAACATTGCATTTCTGTCAGTCACAGCCTCAGGGGCGGCAGCAAGAGCTTGTTGCCAGGAAGCAAGGTACTCAGGAACAGAACCAGTTTGCTTGATTGCTAGAAGAGAAGTTCCCACAACAATGGGGGAGAAGGTTTCACTGTAACAGGACTTGGCGGCATCTCAGAATGCCGCCCAGGTAACATCAAGTTCCTGGCTGGCCCAGTTGGTGAACCACACAGCGGCAGGCCCCATGAGGCAACCAGATGCAGTGGCAACCCACATGGGCTCAGGAACCTGGCAGATGCAAAGGCAGGTTTCAGTAGACTGGAGCCAACTGATGATGTTGGCCCCTTTGACGCCACCAGCAAAGGATTCTAGCTGGAGGTTGAGCATGCATTGGGACAGGTCTGATTGGGGCAGGATGACGCTGGGTCATGCTGCCCAAGGCGGAGCCAATTGTACACGCTGGTGAGAACTAACTGATCTTGATAGATGACATTCCCTTTGGGGATGTCCCCCTTGGGGATTGGCAGGAAGGTCTCTTGTTGGGGAGTAGCCATACGGCCCGTACTCCGTCCTTTCTTGGGGGAATTTTGTTTTAGGTAGGTCAATAAACTACTGCTGCTACCACTGTTGCAACTGAACCAGTTAGAGTTCAGTACTTGGAATTGGGGAAGACAACAGTCCAATAGAAAGGACATAATAATAAGAAAAAGGTATTGTTTATTGTAGAATATTGTGATTAATATACTATATGGGGAAAGCCACAAGGCCACAAGGGGGTGGTATAGTGGGAAGTTCCATGTAAGGTTTGGAGCCAAGGAATAACTTGTGCAGGAATCAGCAAGTCAAATTGGCAGCGCTCCTAATTAGGATGAAGTACCCGCCATTTGATATTGCCATCAGATTAATCCAGAACGTTAGATACGTCAAGGGGCAGCTCATCAAGCACCCCCTGTGTAATTAAGATACATTAGCAGGCAAGTCTGGAAACTTGGTTGCAACATTTCAAATTCACCTCATTTTTGATTTGAAATTTGGTTCTTGGATTTGTCAATCCCACAATTTCATATTTGTTAATTTTTACATATTGTCTATGATTTGTTAGACATACAGGAAATACCAAATCATACATTAGAATACCGCATTTCCAATTCATGTATCCCATATTTTTTTGTTGTGTTTTGACTTTAGTCAGTTGAGTTATCTGCTCAAGAGATTCAATATTTGCCAAATTAAATAAACCATAAAAGTCAAATTAAATGGTTGATTTTATTAAACATTTTAATTTTCACTCAGCTGAGTTGCCCGCAAAAATAATTCAAAATTTGGATCAAGGATTTGACAATCCCACGTTTTTATGTTTAGGTTCTGAATTTACAGTAGTATCAATCACCCCAGTGAGGGAAATGTACACTATCCCAAACAGCTTATTGGTGTGGTCCAGGGGGATCTCAGGAGCGGACACAGGCATTGGTCTGGGAGTGATTGGTGGTTTCATGTACAACTGATATGTGGACAGAAAGTTGTACTTATCTCTGAATAGTTTGTGTTCAGTAGACTGCCAAGGGTCTTGTCTATTATATCTAGCCAATAATTTTATGCAGGCCAAGAGATCTTAATCCAGTATCTTCTCAAGAGTATATTCTTTGTATTCAGGCTTTAAAGGGTACTCTGTAAAGTAGACAGGACCAAATGGGGCACCTGGCAGACAATAAATTGGGGGCAGAGGAGCAGGTGGGCCAGAGGATCTTGAACTGAACTGATAAATAGCAAAGATAAAATAGGGCAGTAATTGGGAAAACCAATGTCACATAACCTTTTTTTTAAAAAAAATGGAAATAAAGTCTTAGTGCAGTGTCCACGGGTCTATATAGTACCCCACCGCCAAACTTTACATCTACTATTTGGGGTTCATCATAGGATTGGTAAATCTGAGGTTGGGTGGCCAGGACACCCAGGTTTTGGAGTGGAAAAATGGCACCATTGCAGGGAGATTGATCATTGGATGGATCCTCAAGAAGGGTTGCTCAACCCTTCTGTTCTTGATCCATAGTCATGGGGGGGGCGGTCTTCAGGTCCACAATTTCTTCAGGTGGTGAATCTTGATTGGCCATCAAGGTAGAATTCAAACTCTTTAAGCTAATGGTAGAAGTTTCTCTGCCTCTATTAGAAAATTTTTCTGGTCTTTTATCAGGTGCTGTAGTTTCCAAGTTTTGGCTGGTATTCTCATCCTGGAAGATAAGTTTAGCCTCAGCTCAAGGGGGTTTGGTCCCAATAAAACCCAGGCAGTTAGCCCTTTAATCCTTAGGGCTGGTAGCTTACAGGTGGTCAGGGTTGGGGTTTAAAACCTGCTCAAGGGCCCGGGTTTCAAGGGGGAGAAAATTGTCACTCCTGACATTATTAGACGTATTCATTAAAATTCCTTCTACATATCTCATTGAAATGTCCTCACACATTGTGTCCAGATTAAACTTCACATGTGGATGGGTTAAACTGCCTCACACAGTAATTAAGTATATCAAGGTGCAAGTCCTTGAGAAATATCCCATCAAGTGACATACTATTAATAAATTCCTTTCTGAGCTAAAAACAAAACTCAAATATTGCACTTCACAGAGTTAGGGCTCTTCTCTGGATTGTGTATAAAAAAAATCAATACCTGGTTAAAGGAACCACACACAAACTCAAGTGAATACAATATCTTTGATTTTTCTGGATCCCAGAGAGAACAATACATATCACAGACACACAGCCATCTAGTCACCAGAATGTCATAATGTCACATAACAGTGAATTAAATATGGTATAATTCCCAAGATGAATTATTATCTATTTTTTCAAATAAATATTTTAATTAATAGTAGCAAGAGAAATAAATAAGCTAAAAACATGTAAAATCAAAGAATACATACAGGTTTGAGAAATATGTGTTTTTTGCCTCTCTCAACGGGCAAGTTCCTTAGGTCAAAGTTCCTAAGGTCAAAAGTGCAAAAATCAAAAATGGGACCCCCAAAAAGTGCAAAAATTGAAACACTATGTAGGGTGCAAAAACCAAAAATATCAAAGATCATAGTGCAAAAATTGATTTTCCAGAGGTTAACTTTGAAGCAGAATAAAATAAAGTTTAAATATGAAACTATATATTTAAAAATTCATTTCTAGACTAAAAGACCCCAAGAAATTCATTTCTGAAACAAAAAATATACAAAGAATAATAAAAAATTCTCAAATTAGCTTTTTTAAAAGAAAGTTTATTTTGGTTTCAAAAGCAAAATTAGACTAGAATTTATATGTAACTGTATTCAATTGAATATGAGATATGAAGCTACACAAAAAACTGCTTTATAAACTATAGTTTTGATAAAAAAGTTTAATTTTATTTTCAGCTTATGTAAAGCTATAATAATACTTCAGTATAAGCAAAATAAAGGATTTTTCCTGCAAGATACAAGAATATGATTTTAGATATTTTGGTTTATTAATGATCTTATTTCAATGATACAAAGTATAGAAGTCTGTCATTAAAATAAAATAAAGTGCATTACTTTCTTATTAAAGCTATACTATAAAATTTTATACTTAGTAAAAGATATAGTCTTATATCTTATTTATAATAAGTCACAATATTCAAAGATATCAAGAATCTGCCACTTAAATATCGTAAAATGAAGACTTGAATGTTTTTGTGTTAAAAAGGCAATACTTTCACCAAAAAATAATATAGATAGCTCAAAGTTATATATTAAAGAGAAACATTTTTATACATCTTATTTTACTCTAATACATATAGTAAAAGATATAGTAGAAGATAATTGAGGGTAATAACAGAGAGAAGATAATAGAAGAAAATCAAGGGTTAGAATGGAAAGAGGATAGTAGAAGATAATTGAGGGTAAGAAAGGAGAAGAGAAGAAGATAATTGATGATAAGAAAAGAAAAGAGAAGAGAGGAAAAGAAAATAAGAGAAGAAAAGAAAAAAGAAAGTTTTTTCTACTTGGTATCAGATTTTATATAATCCACCCTCTTGACATGCAGAAATTTTTTAAAATTTTTTGAGGAGGAATGAGAGGTGAAAAGGAGAAAATTCAAAAGAGAAACCTTCAAAAAACCCAAGAGCTTATTGCACTTTGATTTAGGAACTTTGATTTCTGCACTTTGTTTTGTGCACTTTGATTTGGGCACTTCAATTTTGTCCCCTGAAATAACATAGGGAAACATAGTACAATATTATATTAATTTAATATTTTTTGAAATTGCCTCCAAAACACACCAATTTATTAATATTGCAATAAAATAAAAACTACCAAAAAAACTTTATTTCTTTTTTATATATTTAAAAATTAGGTCTTAAAGAATCTACATGAGGAATTTCAAAAGTTTTTATTAATTATTTAAAATTTTATAAGCTTATAAAAGTGTGACTAAATCTAAAAAGTCAATTTTTTATTTCCTCACTTTTTGATTTGAGGAACTTAAATAAACATAATGAATAAAATATTGATTTTTTGCAAAAATTTAATATTAAGTGGACCTAGTTTTTTGGTACCTTTTTGGATTTTGATTTGACTACTTTTTGATTTCTGCACCCATTAAGAAACTATATGTAAATTTTTAAATACATTTTTATGAGACAAAAGTTTATTTTTTAAAAAGAAAGAGCTTATAATAGTATTTTATTTTAAGATTTGAACAAAACAAATTAAAAAATTTTCTGAAAGTCAGAAAATCTTTTTTTAGATCTTGATTTCTTTTTTTACATTTAGAATTTTTTTAATTTTGATGTATCAAATATTAAATTGAAAATTTTTTTGTACTTCAATTTTTGCACTTTCATTTTTGTCCCCTCTATTCAAAGGGTTAAATAAATTATATTTTAAAAGCCAAATTAAATTAAGGTGTGTTTTAAATTGCATTGATTGAGCACTTCAAACTTGGTTTTTCAATTTTAGCTACTAGTAAAAACATTTTAAAAAAAGTCAAAATTAAGAAAAATATTAAATTCTTTGGGAAAATCTTTTATTGAAAAAAGTGAAGAGATCAAAAAATCCATCAATTTGGAGATTTTAATCTCCACACTTTGACTTTAGGCACTTGCCCCTCTCAACATGATATTTTACAGATTTTCAACACCCCAGTCTTCAAAGAAAGATTGAAATCCGAAATGAAACAATACATGATAGTGTAGAGCTGATTTGTCCTTGATGGTGCATAAAAGGAGGCTATACTGGCGCAGATAGAACAGAGTCTCTTTATAAAAACCCATTGGCCTCCTAAAAGAAGACTCAGCCCAGATATTTATTTACAAGACAATAAAGTCACCTCAGCCTGATAAAAATCAGAAAAAATCTAATGATTTAACTCAGTGTCACAACAACTAAACCAGCTTTTCAGCAGCAGTAACCATAACAAGGAAGATGTGAGAAAACACATGGAGTCTAATAAGAAATCATGTTCCCCCAAACCCAAAAACTCTCACATCCCCTTTAACTCAATTACACCCTTCTAATAAAGCTATTATTGTAGTATGGGAGTGTGACTATACGGCAGTCACCCCAGGTGTTTCTCCAAATAAGCTTGATGATATACATTAAAAATAAAAATTCAAAGTCTGGTTTTTATATGGATAGGTTTATAGAGGTCCCCAATTAGAAATTCTTGTGTTATAACATGCTAAATCCTCAATGGATCAGATAGTTCTTCCATTACTGACTTGAATCAACCTGTTGCCTAATTTAAGAAAATAGTCATCCATACCACTCTACTAAAACCCCCATTGATTACAATATCTAGTAATCCACCTATAATGTTCAAATAGAATCAGCCACATGCATTAAAGATCAACCCTAAGAAACTCTTTTTCACATGACAGCCCCTGATGGCCTCTTGCAGATATAAGGCCTTATCTTCTCTCTAAATAAATCCTATCTTAGAATAATTCCTTTTTCTTTCCTTTTTGGTAACTGGATCTTAAAGCACAGTTACAACAGTGGTAGCATATGCAGGGTTTACTCATCATATAAACCTTAAGAAATAATTGCTTTCTATACTTGTGCGCAAGAAGAATTCTACCAGCAGCTAATGGATGCCCTCCCCAACAAATGACAACCCTGAACTATGAGAACCATGATACCAGATGGTTTGTCCCTCTTTAATGGACTATTGATTCCAACAGCTCAATTCAGCGCCATCTTAGCATCAGGAGGACTCTCCATGCCCACTTCAGCTTCAAACTCAAATATCATGCCAACCCATATTGCAGCCCACCTTTATTAAGCTAATTTATTCTCCTTCTCAGGCTATCACACTGGTGTAAATACCAATATTCAGGCGTTATCATTTTACCTTTGACAGAGTCATTTTTCAAGTGCAAAATCATTCAGTTCCCTTTCTCTCTTCAAAATGGGTTTCATTATAAATCAGGCAAAGAAATCATTTACATTCCAACTGATGACATGAGTGATCCTTGACCCACTTATGTGAGTGGTCAATGATCTATCTGTCATTCTACTGTTCTATGGTAGACATTTAGCATATAAGAATCATTTAGATTCACCCAATAAAATAAGTTCTTTAGAGGATCCAGAACCATCCAGTCAGACTTACCATACTTGTTCTTGTTGAGACTCTTACTTCTGGACCCTCTTGTAACAAAGCTTTGGTGAGCTTTGTTTCTAGAAAGGCAATTTTCTGGTTTGAAACCTTACTTTCCTCTGGCTATCTCACCATTATTTACACACTCTTTTCTTCCCAAAGTTTGAGCCCCTCAATTTCTCTATTTGCTGTGTACTTCATTTGCTGAAAAATCTTGTCCAACCCCAACAATAAGTTCTAAAAATCCCCAGCATAGACTCTATTTCCTAATGCAGGCATTCCTTCCTTGGAAAAATACTCCAAATAAAGTTCCTCAAAAGCAGACTTGAATTCAACTTATTACTCCTTTGAAAATGTCTTGGCCACCTTGATGTCAGAGATCTAGCCTGTGGGGGGTTCTTGAAAACTTAAAGGCAGACAGCCTGCAGGTCCTGCAGGTAGGGCTTACCACAAGATTGGTGCTAACTTTGCAATATAAGATAAAAATTTTCCCAGGAGAGCCCAGGGTCTGCTTGCAGGTACCATTGAATCAATCAGGCTGGTGAGAGTGATGTACATCACCCCAAATAAGTGAGTGGAAGTGGATTCATTAGCTGCAAAGGATTCTTGCAGGCAGTTGGGCTGCGGGATGAGAGGTGATGTCATTGAAACTAAATAGGCAGGCAAGTAGTTGTACTTGTTTGGAATAGTAGGGGAGGTCTGGTGACTTTGGTTTCTTCTCTGTAAATGGTCTCTGTCTCTCTAGTTCTGGCCTCTGGATTGTAGATAAAGATTTACTCTAGAGTGAACTCCAAATACACCAGGTTGGGTGGATATTCTGTGAAATGTACTGGGCCAAAGGGAGCTCCTGGTGGACAATATAGTTTAGGTGGTTGGTCTGCGGTTTCTTGGGATTGATGGGTGTGAGATACAGAACCACAGAAGGTGGACTGCAAATGAAATAGAACAAAATCAAATATGGAATAACCTGGTTGAACCAAAGGTTCATGTCACTTTGTTGCAAAAATGTTAATGGGCAACTTCCTGGCGGCTCAGGGTATAAGTATACCCATCTGCCATGGAGAAACTTTTAAAAATTCCTTTGGGCCTGTTGAAACTGTCTACAAGGTTTTTGCAGCCCTCAGTGGCATCTATTGCAGGAGTTATTTCATTGGCTGGATTGAACTGAAAAAACTCAAATTTTCCTTTTAGGTTGTAGGATTGGTCTTCTTTGGGTGGCCTGCATTCCACGGGAAGTTTCTGGGCTTCCCCTGCCACAGTGGCCCAAGTTATTTTGGAATCTTTGGTTTGGCCTGCACTCTCATTGGTTGGTTTAACAGGAACCTTTGGCATGGGGAGCCTTGATGAAAGTAATTTTAGTTCATCAAGCCTTAGGAGATTCCCTTAAGTCAAATCCTGCTCTGGTTAGAGCCCAGAAAACTGCAGGCCCGCAGGGTATCAGGGTTCAAATCCTGTAGTGGAGGTTTTCTCATGAGCATAGTCAACAGGAGTTTGTCATTTGTGACACTTGAGGTCCTCCAGGGCATCCTCTAGGGATCTTTCAGGAACCTCTTTACAAGCAGCATAATTTTCTACTCTTATGACTCCAAACTTTGCCTTTTTAAAAGATAATTGTGAAGAGATAAATTGAAAAGTAAGATGAGGGGAAAGCGTCAGATTTTGTCTTGAATATATTTATTTAATGTTTATCTGTTTTCACTTATATGTCATACATGGCATATTTGGCTGAAAGCTCATTTGATTCAGGAATCACATCTGGATTCCTATCACGTAGTCTATGACATCACAGCATCATCCAATCAAGATTGTTACCCAAAAGATCTTCCCATTCTCAATAAATGAGAATGTTCTTAATACATTCCGGAATCACCTGATTCCTTTGGTTGAAATGTATTGTTTTGGCTTGAAGCATTCCAGGCTTCCAGTGCCAAAACCTAGTGGAAACTATCTATTCCTGATCTAAGCTGACATTGTTCCAACTGGGAACCAGCTGATCAATTCTAAATTCTAAGACCCCATATTCTGCATTTAGCTGTTTACTTTCTGTTAATTGATCCCTTGTCAATTATATTAATTAACCTTTGCAGTTAATTAGTTTTTTACAAAGACAAAAAGTCTTTACTTGAGACAGTCAAGTCTATTTTGGCCCTATGATTAATTCCTAATTAATGATATCCAAGGGTGAATTTTAACCAAACTTTGTGGTTAATTAAATTGTTTACAAGACACCTAGTCTCCAAGATTGGTTTGATCCATCTTGCCTTAATCTTTTCATTTAGTACAGCCTAACTAATAAGTCAATAACTTTATTATTTATTTCATATAGACACCAGGTTTATCTGGGAATCTTTATTCAAAGAATCATATAAGTTTATCTCTATAAAATATATAATAAAATACAACAATTTAATATGATTTGGCATATTTATTTGACCAAATAACCCAGGTGACTATAGTAAGGTCACAAGCTCAATTTACACTTTCATTTTATGCTTATTCTTGTACTTTGGTGCCATCTTTCTAGCCTTGCCTAGAGAAGATTCCTGATAGTTATCATTCCCAGAGCCTTAAGGTAAGTTTCTTATTCATTCCTGAAGACTAACCCAAGGCTTAAAAAACCCAATCCTGCTATTAGGATTTTCTGTTGTGTCCCTTGGCCGCACCCAAGTACACAACAATTTTGAATATCAACTCTTTATTAGATGACTAATAAAAAGGTTGTACCAGCTACCTGCAGTTATATGAGTTAGCTCACAACTCTAAGAAAAGACTTAAGTAGCTTTAGGGAGTCACAACAGGGAGCCCAACCTTGGGTGTGTGTGGTTTGTGAAGCAAGCTTGCTTGACAACTTCAAATAGCTTTGTATCTTTTCTGACGCTGTACAGCAATCCCTCACTCTGAGCAGAGTAGCTGTCTACCTGGGCCACATTTCAGGGCTAGCTAATCTGACTGGCTACTAGTTGGTGAAGGTGATTGTTCCTCAATCAGAGTTACTCTAATATAATAGGCTCAGAGCCTTTTATCTTAGAGTGTTTGGCCTGGTGGCCCAGTCCATGGTGGACTCTTATACAAGTGTTTCAGATGATGACCCATATGACAGCCCTCTTGTTATAGAATATATTTAAAGTTTAGAATAGTAATTATTATGAGATACATATTGAGGTGGTTGTTAGGTGAAGTAATTAATTGCACAATATCTGCATGTTCCATTCATTAATTAGGAACAGGGAATTTTTAATGCCATGGTATGTTTTGGTCATTGATCCAATGATTTTGTGGCCTGGTTGCCCGTGTTATTATGCTGAAACCATTCCCAAGGACGCTTAACTTCTGGCCTGTGTTGATTGGTTGAATATTTTAATTAGCCAATATCCCAAAATCCTGACACCCATCAATTAAATTTATTTCAAATTCATTGCAATTATGATTTGGAATTTTGTCTTGGATTTGGCAATCACGCAATTTCATGTCTTTTATTTATTTCATGCTGTTGTTGCGGTGAACACATTTGAACAACCGTTATTTGAAATCTGTAAATTCCCAATTTACCCTTTAAATAGACAAACCATGCAAATAAAGCTTTATCTCTTGGTTGATTAATTATTACCAATTTTACATATTTGTTGTTCATTACAACAAAATTTTGGAGGTCATTCCATTCACCAAACTTGTATTGCTGTTTTTGTGTTGTTGCCTGTGTGCTTGTTGATTGTTGTGATGTCTGCTTCTGCGCCCCCCATTTCTGCTGTTGAATCTCCCGCTCAGGCTCCTGTTGCCTCCACCCTTGCTGTTCCCCCCTGCCCTTTCTGTTGGCAACCCCTTGTCTAAGTTCTTGGTTGCTCAGCAACTTCCTTGCTTCAAGGAGAATGAGTATACTGCTTGGTTGTATACTTTTGAGGATTATGCTGAGCAATTCAAGCTCTCCGACAAAGACCGCCTCCATGAGGTCAGCTGTTTTCTCCTGGGGGAAGCCCATGTCTGGCATCAGGATGTTCAGGTTGCCACCTGGGCCAATTGGAAGGCCCAAGCTGAACTCTGCTTTGCTGAACATAAACCTGATGCCATCCACCAGTTGGGCCTGTTGAAGATGGTGCACTTTAAATCCTTGCGCAAATTTTTGAATACGTTCCAAAAAACCGCTAACAAGGCTTTGAAGCAATACCTCAAAACCAACAGTTCCTCTGACCGCAAGACCACCGTTGAGAATTTCCACAGCCTTGTCTCCATCCGCGCATTTGTGAACGCCCTTACCCACTCCTGCTCTGCCATAGTTCAAGCGGCCAAACCCAATTTGTTGGAGGAAGCAATTGCCTTGGTCTGTGACAAGTATGACATCTGGGTAGAACAAGCCGCAGATGAACACGCCAAAGGAAATTCTGAATGAAACCCTTTTGCACTGGTTTTCAAACAGAATAGGTCTGAAGAAATTGCCCAGGAGGTCAAGGCCCACCTTGAGGATTTGAACTGCCATTTTGACGCCATGTTCATGGCACAAGAACAAGGATGCCAACCCAGCACCAATCCCCCCTGCACCTTTCAAAGAGGCTGTAACTGCCCATATAACCCCTGTTGTTACAACTGCTCTGAGGTGGGGCACATATCCAAGGACTGCACCACGCCCTGCTCCATCTGTAAGGAGCCATCCCACTCTAACTTCATTTGTGAGTTCAACCTCATTAACCACAACCGCAAACCTCAAGGGTTGATAATGGCTGAACAAAACTATGAAGCAAAATGCGCCCTCTCCTCCTCTGCCACCCCTCAGCCTTTGAATAAAAAATCTACCCTTGAGTACATTGTTGACCCTGATGGGCCCAGTTTCTCATTTACTCTGATCCATAAGTGTCAAGTTTGCTCCCAAGGCCCCTCCCCAGGTTGCAAACTTACACCCCCACCCATGAAGCGTACGGACCGTGAGGATGCACTGTCCCCATCTGTGTTCACCCCTTGCCCATGGTGAAACTGAAGAAGATTTAGAACATCCCAGCAACCCAGATCCATCCTGCAAACCCCCATCCTCCCCCTTGCCGCCCCGCGCGTATGTGCGCAACAGCAAGTGGAACCCCTGCTACCCTAATAGATTTGTTAGCTTGGCAATTGAGGATGATTTTGAAAATGAAGATCATTACCTGTGCTTACCTGACCTCGACAAATATCTTCCGTTTGAGGATGGCCCACATTACAATATTGTAACTGTGGAGTCCGTCCCCAAGTCCCCACACAACAAGGGTGGGTATTTTGACTTACCTTCTGAGACGCCCTCCCTGAAGGCGTCCCCTGCAGGCGCGGCAGCCTGGGGACACAGGGCCACCGGCCAGGAAAGCAAGGACAAAGGCCCAACAGCTTTCAGGGGCCATCATTGCAGCCACCCTGGCCCATTAGGCCCTGCAATGGTGTCCTGGGTGAATTCCCCGGGGTTTGGACCAATTGGGTCCCTTAATACTGGTGATGGGATTGGGCATGGCTTATTGGCAGACCCTGCTGATTTGGGTGAACCAATCAGATTGGATGGCAACAATAAAGTTAATTCAATATCTGCATTGTACAATGTTGATTTCAGCAACCAGCCAATCATCTTGTGGGCACGCCTGGATGCCAAGGGACCAGCAGCATTGTCCAACCCTGGAAATTTATTTCAACTAATCAGATCACACACCCCCAGGATGCCAGAGCACAGCGTGCGTTGTACGCCCCACATGATTTGGCCCAGCCAATCAACTCCTCCAGTGCTACATGAAATTCTATGCATATGGCTTCAAGTGAGTTCTCCAATTTAGACAAGCCAATCACACCCGACAAAGCTATGGAAGTTGACTCAACCAATATATTGATAAATGATTGCAATTTAGCTGGGCCAATCACACCCAATGATGCAATTGATGTTGACTCACCAAATGCATTGATAAATAAATGTAATTTGAATGGGCCAATCAAACCCCTCAACGCCATGGAACTGACACACCTAATGTATTGTCCAATAATTGCGATTCAGATGGACCAATCAGATCTGGTGCAGCTGGCGCAAAATTTGCTCATCCTGACCAAGCTGGTTGTCCTACCCCAGGCCTTCAATCAGATCCTGCAATGCCAAGAAGACAAATGCATCCAATGTATTGTCCAATTATTGTAATTCTGATGAACCAATCAGATCCGGTACAGCTGGCGCAAAATTTACTCATTCTGACCAAGCTGGTTGTCCTACCCATAGCCAACCAATCAAACCCTGCAATACCAAGAAGACAATTGCACCCAATTTATTGCACCATTATTGCAATACAGACAAGCCAATAATATCTGGCGCAGCTGGTGAAAATTATACCCATACTATTCCGAGTCAATTGATCAGGTATAAAAGAGATCCCAACTGGCCGGACCAGTTTTCATCCGGCTCTTCTGAGCCAATGGATACCTTTCACACGCCACCAGAATGGTTTGAACCATTCTGGGTGGCAATTAACCAGCCTAGAATGGATGGTAAGTCCCAGGCAACCTCAGATGCAAAGCAACCCCCTCCCAAGTCTGGCAAGAAGCATTGCAGCCCCAACCAATCAGATGGACCAAAAGAGAGACCTGGCCTCTCAGCTGTGAAGATCCTGCACCAGCTGATGATGACCATCTCCCTCAAAGACCTGTGCACTGAAAGCCCCAAGTTTCACCAGAAGATGCACCAGGCCATATCCGCGCTATGCCCCGGGAAGTACAAAGCCCTCTTCCTGACAGGCACAGGCGCCCCAAGAACCACAGGTACTGTAAATGGTGCACACACTTCTATAATCTTGGACAGCAGTGCTTACAGCAACATCATCTCCAAGATGTTCCTGGAATCCCTGCCTTGGCCTGAGGTAACTTCCTCTGATGTCAGCTTTGTCCTAGCCAATGGGAGCTGCACTACTGCTCTTGGCAAGGCCATCAAGTTGCGCTTGTGGTTGGAAGGTGTCTTTAGTACCATTGAGGCTGCCATCTTTGACCACAAGCAGTATACCCTGCTCCTTGGCCGCAAAACTATGAGCAACCTGAGCGTAACCACCCGGTTTGCGGACAACGGCTGGACACTTGAGCACAATAATGAATTAATTGATCTCAAGGTAACATTTAACAGTCCTACTGGCCCTTCCTTCCTTTGCAAGCCTTTAGCCGCCCAAATCAAGGACAATACCTGGTTGAAAAACGTCAAGCAAGCTCAGCTCTAGGAGGTGATCTCTGCGTACAGCTCCCATATTGTCTTGGACTACAATAACCTGCCTGAAGCACCTGAATTCTGCCATGAGATTGATACCGGCAACGCCAAGCCTGTAGCTTCCCGGTTCTACCAACTTCCTCAGTCCAAGGAGGAGTTTGTACGCACTGAAATCCTCAAGCTGTTGAAACAAGGTATGATCCGCCCCAGCAAGTCTCCATGGGCCTCCCCCATTGTGGTCGTACCCAAGAAAGGCAATAAACTCTGCATGTGCGTCAATTACATTCCTCTAAATAAGGTGACTATATCTGACCATTACCTCTTCCCCACATCTCAGATATCTTGGCCTCATTTGGTGGTTCACAGTGGTTCTCTAATATTGATCTTTTCAGCGGGTTCCACCAGATCCTTGTTGAAGAGACCAACCAGCCAAAGACCGCCTTTGTCACAAAATGGGTACAGTATGAATACATCCGCATGCCTTTTGGACTGAAGGGCGCCCCTTGTACCTTCCAGCGCATTATGAATGGGGTATTAGAAAGTCTTATTGGTGATTTTGTTACTGTCTATTTAGATGATATAACTATCTACTCCAAGACATTTGACAAGCACCTGCAACACCTGAAGCTATGCCTGGACCGTATCAAGAGCGCAAATCTGAGTGTGAATGCTGAGAAGTCCATCCTGGCTGTTCAGCAACTCAAACTCTTGGGACACATGGTCAATGCCTTTGGAAAACACCCTGATCCTGACAAGTGCAATGCAATCACAAACTGGCCCACACCCACCAACGCCAACCAGGTGTCATCCTTCCTTGGGTTGATAGGGTACTACCATCAGTTCATTGAAGACTATAGTGAGTTGGCTGCCCCTCTCTTCAATCTGACACACAAGAAGAAGCCGATCAAGTGGGGACCCCCTGAAGATGATGCTTTCAAGGCTCTTAAGGCTGCCATCACTTCTGATGCAGTCCTTGCTTACCCTGATTTCAACCGCAAGTTCCACATCTTTTCAGACGCCTGCACCAATGCAGTGGGCGCAGTACTATTCCAGGAAATAAACAATGCTTTTAGACCCATCAAGTTTATGTCTAAAAAGTTTATACCTGCTGAGTACAACTATGCTATATACAACAAGAAAGTCCTGGCTGTAATCAAGGCTCTTGAGAAGTTTTGCTATTATGTGCTTGGCCACCCCCTCATCATTCATACTGATAATTGGGCTGTCAAGTTCATCACCAATGCATCTCTCCCTTGCAGTTGTTGCATGTACTGGCTCTTGGAACTTATGGAGTATGGCTTTGAGATTGTACATATTCCCGGGAAGCTGAACTCTGTTGCTGATGGCTTGTCCTGCCAGTTCTGTTTTTTGGTTGAAAACTTGACTTATGAACCCCCTCTGACTCAGTTCAAGGACATGGCCTGCCTGCGCACATCACTTGTCACTGAAGCTGATCTATGCAAGTTCTTTGTCTACTCAACCAAGTATACTGTGATAGGCAACATATTGTTTAAAAAGACAGATAATGGGCTCCAGGTGATCCCACCCAAGGAGGACAGAGAGAGTATCCTGATGGAAGCACACAATGGCGCTGGACACTTTGGGCAGGATGCTACTCTAGCGCGCCTCAAGGAGACCTACTGGTGGCCAGGGATGTATACAGATACCTATAACCACACCCGCAGCTGCATGAACTGCCAAAGGTTCAGTAAGAAGATTGTGAATACCAAGCCTGTGGAACCTATTATAGTTGACAAGATATTTGAACTTTGGGGTATTGACTTTGTTGAGCCCCTACCTCCCTCAAAATCTGGAAAAACTTACATCCTGGTTGCTACTGAGTACCTCTCCCGTTGGCCTGTTGCTCAGGCTTGCAGCAATAACTCAGCCATGACTGCAGCTTCCTTCATCTACAACAGCATTGTAACGCAGTTTGGCCCCCCAGCTACATTGTTATCTGATCAAGGATCCCACTACAGAAATTGCATGGTAGCCGACTTGACAAACAAGGTGAACACTGTCCACAAGTTCTACACTGCGTATAACCCCCGTTGTAATGGCCTCACTGAGAGATTCAACCACACATTGATAGAATGCCTTGAGAAGACCACCAAGTTCCAGCCATCTACTTGGGAAGCCATGTTACTCTCAGTACTCTGAAACTATTGCACCAAGGTCCACAACACTATCAAGATGACACCATTTGAAGCCATGTTTGGAACTAAACCCAACCAAACCTGCGTCCTCAAGAAGGTGAACCAGCACTGGGACTCAAAAGACTGTGAGCAAACCCGCCATCAAGCCAAGAAGAACCTATCTGTCACTGCCACTAAGATCACAGCAGCTCAACAAGAGATCAATTACCACGTACCCAAGTTCAAGATTGGCCAGCAAGTCTTAAAATTCAATAGCGCTTTGAACACCACCCACTCTAAGAAGTTCAAAGTTAAATGGAAGGGCCTGTACACCATTTATTCCATCAGAAAACATCACAGCTACTTCCTTGAGAACACTGCAGGATTCCAATACCCCCTCCCTGTCAGCAGCAGTTGCTTGAAGGTGTACCAAGCTTAGAATGAAGGAGGAAGTGTTGTGATGAACACATTTGAACAACTGTTATTTTAAATCCGTAAATTCCCAATTTACCCTTTAAATAGATGAACTGTGCAAATAAAGCTTTATCTCTTGGTTGATTAATTATTACCAATTTTACATATTTGTTGTTCACCACAACACTGTCTATGATTTGTTGGGCTTACAGAAAATACCAAATCATGCATTAGAATACCCTATTTCAGATTCATGCATCCCAAATTCTCCTGATAGTCTTGTCTTAAGTTAGTTGAATCATTTGCAGTAGGGATTCAAATTTGTAAATTTAAAATGATTCAAACAATGCCATATTAAATGGTTGATTTTATTAAATGTTTTGGTTTTCATCCAGCTGAGCTGCCCACAAATGTGATTTAAAATTTGGTCCTAGGATTTGACAATCCCACATTTTTGCCAGAAGGTTTTGAATTTTCAGGAATATAATCAAATAATGCCTAGGTAACTCAGAACTTAAATGATATGACTATACATTTAGTAGTTTATGTAGGTTTCAAGCTAATTCAATCAACTTAACAATATAAAAGTCAAATTAAGTGATTTTAAAATGTTAACTTTGGGGTTTATGGTATTAGATTAAAGAGAATTATCCAAATGCATTTTAACATCTTCAATCGAGTCCTGTCGATTCAAAAGAGGATGTCATCGATTTTAAAAGGCATTTAGAATAAAGATATACTTTAATTTCATCAATATCTTAACATTGAACTTAGTTTCTTTATTTCAGCTGCATATTAAAACATTTAAAAAGCCAGATTTTTGACACATATTGAGATTTTGGATCAATTGCTTTTATTAGACAGTCTGTAGAGATTGAAACATCTGTTGATTTGAAAATTTCAATTTCTACCCTTTGACTAGGCACTTGCCCGAGTTTAAGCAAATTGGTTCAATTGGTACTCAGTTTCTTTAATTCGGAATCACACGTAATAGATGATGTAAGTGGTCTATAATTGTATCCAAATAGTTCGAATAGTCTACTTATAAACGATAATCAGCGCTCCAGTATTAATCCTTTCTTGTAAACTGCAAGTTTAGTTTGGATTTGTTTTCGAGCGAAAGCAATCTCAGTGGGGCTTCATAGAACCCAGACCTAGAACCCCGAATATTCCCCTGGGAAGTTTTCATCGCGAGAAGTGGGATTCCAACATTTCAGGAAACCCCAAGTTATTATGAGTGGAGTTCCAGCTTTCTCTAAAATAACAGTTGGTAAACAAGACCAGCTATGTTGAATAAATCTTATTTTATACGCGAAATATTAGATCGGAAGTTAATAACCAAGACCCATGTCTGGATACCCTCTTATGAGCTTCTCGGGTTCTTTCATCTCTCAATAAAGCAAATGTAGCCGAAGCAAACAAACAGAAGGGCCCTTTCAAAAGCAATTAATTTCCTTGCCTATTCCGTAAAGGAGTATCGCAATAGATTCTAAACACTCCTATAATTTCAACCCAATGAAGGCTAAAAGGTAGATTGTCGCTGGAGAAACCAGGGGATATGCTGATCAATTGAATAATCTCCTAGATGAGGTTCGCTTGTTTATTTAAAGATCCGACATGAACTATTTATATCCTTTATTGCGTCATCATAAATTGCTCAGGCATATAAAGCCTCCACACGCAAGTAGAAAAGCCATCAGTTAGAATTAGAATACAATGGGCTTATACATCTCCAAACTCGGCATCCAAGCACTTATTGTCTCCCAAATCGCCATGCATGGCTCAGCTTTTACCCAAAACACGAACTCAGTTGATACCAATGTCCTTATCAGCGATATCCAATTAAACGAGATTAAAACCGCCATGCCTCACATGAAAGAAGGGTTACTTAAAATCCTTGACTCAACCTCATGAGTAAAGGGAGCCTACGATTACCACTTGCCTTCGTCAAATAAACCAACATCCCATAGATTAATTAAAGTGTCTTTATTACCATAATTTCTAATTTGAAAATATTTTAATAATAGTGTTGCAACTGAGTTTCCAGACTTGCCTGCTAACATATCTTACAATACACAGAGGGCGCTCAATGAACCGCCCCTTGACGTATCTAAAGTTATGGATTAATCTGATGGCAATATCAAATGGCGGGTACTTCATCCTAATTAGGAGCGCTACCAATTCAACTTGCTGATTCCCACACGAGTTATTCCTTGGCTCTAAACCTTACATGGAACTTCTCACTATGCCAGCCCCTTGTGGCCTTGTGGCTTTCCCTATATAGTATATTAATCACAATATTCTACAATAAACAATACCTTATTCTTATTATTCTGTCCTTTCTATTAGACTGTTGTCTTCCCCAATTCCAAATACTGAATCCTCATTGGTTTGGTTGCAACAGTGGTAGCAGCAGTAGGTTGTTGACCTACCTAAAACAAAATCCCCCCAAGAAAGGACAGAGTACGAGCCGTATGGCTACTCCCCAACAAGAGACCTTCCTGCCAATCCCCAAGGGGGACATCCCCAACAGGTAAGTCATCTATCAAGACCAGTTAGTTCTTGCCAGTGTGTGCAATTGGCTCTGCCTTGGGCAGCGTGACGCCAGCGTCACCCTGCCCCAGTTAGACCTCTCTCAGCGCATGCTCAACCTTTAGCTAGAATCCCACACTGGTGGCATAGAGGGGGCCAACATCATTAGTTGGCTCTAATCTACTGAAACCTGCCTTTGCATCTGCCAGGTTCCTGAGCCCATGTGAGTTGCCACCGCGTCTGGTTGCCTTACGGGGCCCGCTGCTGTGTGGTTCACCAACTGGGCCAGCCAGGAGTTTGACATCACCTGGGCAACATTTCAAGACGCCGCCAAGTCCCGGTATAGCAACACCTTCTCCCCCATTGTCGTGGGAACTCCTCTTCTAGCAATCAAGCAAACTGGTTCTGTTACTGAGTACCTTGCTGCCTGGCAACAAGCTCTTGCTGCCACCCCTGAAGCCATGACTGACGGAAATACAATACTACTCACTCTCATTGTCAATGGGTTAAAACTCCATATCTGCAATTGGGTCCCCGTAGGTTGCTGTACCTCCATTGATGACTGCTACAAAGCCATTGTGGAGGCTAAAAACCAGGCCTCAATGGGCTTCTGCCGTACCAGTGACACTCCATCCCAACCACATACCATGCCTGGCAGTGGCCACAATCAAGTAGGCCGCCGCCAACCCCGTCAGCAGGATAATGGGACTAAACGCCCCCTCAAGGGGGAGCTTCAGCTAGCGCAGATTGAGGATCAGGGAAAAGCCTGGGGGCTGTAGCAACAAGAGGCCTTACAACCCCACCTGACCCATCCTCTCAATCCCTGCTTGCAAAAAATCCCTGTGACTGCAACATTCAAAGTTGAAACCCTGGACGTCTTTCAAGTCCACAGCAAAAACCCCATATTGCAAGAAAAGCCACTCCTCAAATAAAGTAACACTCTTGTCCTATCCCTTCTGTTTCTGTGGGAACACCCACAAATTACTGGTAGATACCAGGGCCAACCACACTATGGTGGGCCAGGCGTTTGCCAACTCTCAGCAATTAAACCAGGTGCCCAGCAGGTTCAAAGCAGTACGGGTAGCTGACTCCCTCAGAGTGGCCATCACCCACAAGACGGTACCCTTCTCTGTGAGAATGGGGAACATCCAGGTTAAACTCTCCAGGCCAATTATGGCAGGGCTCAGCCACAATGTGATTGCTGGTCTTGACTGGCTTCAGCACAACTGTCCCTAAATTGATTGGGATACCTCTGTCATCACCCTCAACAGAAATGGGGTGGGGTTCCAGATTTACCCTGTGTAAATGAGCAAGTTACTCCATGATACTGTGTTTGTCAGAATAACAGAGACAGGCTCATATGATTTCAAGGGGGGAAACTAGACTTCAACCAATACTCAGTCAAAGTTATCAGTTCTGAACCATCAGTGGTCCCTCCCTTGACCTCCTCATCACCACCAGCGCTTGCTGCACTCCTTGAGGAGTAAAAGAATGTATTCAGCAAGACACTTGAAAAACTACCTCCCCCAGGAGATCCAGCACACTGTACAACTTCAAGGGTTGTTACCTAAAGCACAACCATTATACCATCTCACACCAAAGGAAGATGAAACCCTCTGCTAGCACCTTGCGGACGCGCTTGATAAGGGCTTCATTTGCCCCTTGCTCTCTCCATACAGGGTGGCTGTCTTATTTGTAGCTAAGAAGAACAGGTCCCTTTGCCTGATCACAGACTACTGCGCCCTAAATGAAGTGACAGTTAAGAAAGTACCCCCTGCCGCTGATTGACAACCTGTTTGATACACTTGCAGGTGCAAAGGTCTTTAGCAAGATTGATCTCACTGTGGGGTACAACCAGGTCTGCATTGCACCAGAGGATGAGGCAAAAACTGCCTTCTGCACACACTATGGGTTGTTTGAGTGTTGTGTCATGAACTTTGGAATGACCAACACTCCCTCCGCCTTTGCCATGTTAATGAACAAAGCATTCAAGGAACTGATTGGGAAATGTGTGGTCTTGTAACTTGAAAACATTATTGTCTTCATTCAAGATCAAACCACCCACCTCCAACACCTCTGTGCTGTCCTTGACACCCTTTGGAAAAATCAGCTAAAAGCTAAACCCTCCAAATGCAAGTTCCTCAAGTCAGAGCTGTTATTCCTTGGGCACACCATCTCTGCCCAAGGGATAAAGCCTGACCCTGCCAAAATCAAGGCAATCACCAGCATGCTGCCCCCCACCAATGTGGGCCAAGTGCAACCCTTCCTTGGCATGGTTGCTTACATGCGCAAGTTCATTCCCAATTGCAGGGAACTAATTGCACCTCTCACTGAGCTCCTCAATACCAAACAGCGCTTCCATAGGACCTCTGTCAGAGATTGAGCCTTTGAGAAGTTGAAGCAAAGGCTCACAACAGCACCAGTACTGCAGTTCCCCAATTGAAACCGACAGTACAAACTTGAGACTGATGCCTCCAACAGGGCCATAGGGGGCGTGCTAAGGGTAGAAACTGACAATGGTGTCTTTCTCCCTGTAGCATATGAGTCCAGGAAACTTACTGACTCAGAACAATGCTACCCCATTCATGATAAAGAGTTGGCAGCAATTGTGCACTGCATTGAGAAGTGGCACGGTTATCTGGAAGGTGCTACCTTACCATCCTGCGTTCTGACAGACCACAAGTCACTCAAGTACTTCAACACACAGTCTCACTTGACACGCCGCCAAGCAGGATGTGTCAAACGTTTATCCCCTTACCAGTTGTGCATCAAGTACAAGCCTGGAAAGGAACTTGTCACAGCTGATGTGCTTTTAAAACTCTACGTGGCATCCATCACTGGGGTTAATGGCTTGGACCCAGATTGGCCCATGCTCTACCTCCACCCTGAGGCAACTTGCTACAAGGGCCTTAATTCAGTCACCATCTCCAAGTTGAGGGACAACAAAAGTCAGTTCACCACCAATGCAGGTAACGTCTGCCACTGGGCAGAGACAGGTGAAAAGACGCCTTACATTCCAACCACGCAACAAGGGGACACAATATTGCACTACCACCAAACTCTGGGTCACATCAGGAGGCAATACCTCTTTGAGATCATGAAACAGAAGGTTTGGTGGCTGCACATGCGTCAAGACATCTTGGACCTCCTCAAAACGTGTGTGTTGTGCAAAAAGAACATGTCCAAACCTGTACCCTCCAAGTCTGTCCTGCCCATCAAGGCCATGGAATCCTTTGAGCAGTGGGCCCTCAACATTGTGGGGCCACTCCCCAAAGACAGACTAGGGAAGAAGTACATTATCACTGTCATTGACTACTTCACTTGCTGGCCAGTGGCCTGAGCAACAACCAATCACACTGCCACCATCATTACCCGCTTTATTGGCAAGGAAATTGTGGCCTGCTTTGGGCAACCCAAACGTATCATCACAGATGGCAGCCCCAAGCTTGTTGGGCATGTCATGAAGGCATACTGTGCCAAGAACACGCTCCAACGTATAGTTACAACCCCCTACCATCCTCAAGCCAATGAACATGTGGAACAGTTAAATGGCTCACTGGTTCAATTGATTGCCAAGCTCTCACAAGAGCACCCTAACACCGCATGGACTAAACACCTGCCCACTGCTCTACTTATCCTGAAAGCAAGAATCAACAGGGGCACAGGGTTCAGCCCCAGTACCCTGGTCTTTGGGACACCTGACATTCTGACAGGGTTGGAACAGGGAAAACTACAATCCAAGGTTCCCAAAAAGCCTCCCCTGATAACAACCCCATCCCTAGACCAATGGCGTACCAAAGCCCAGGAAATCAAACACAAGCAGATTGCAGGAGGGACAAAGCACCTCAAAGCAAGATACACTGTAGGTGACCCCGTCATCACCCTCAATCCCAATTCTGCCAATTTGGAACCCAACCACCTAGGGCCCTTCAAGATAGCTGCAGTCTATGACAATCACACCTACCAACTTAAAGATGCCCAAGGAAACACCAAGAAGCTTCACCATGATTGCTTGCGCCCCTGCCACGCCATCCCCACACAAAGGTTGCTTGTGCAGACCTTCCCAGACCTTCTGCAGACTCTGGTCCTGGTGTCTGACAACAAGCAGGGGGCAAGAGAGGTGTTGCAACCAAGTTTCCAGACTTGCCTGCTAAGGTATCTTACAATACATAGGGGACGCTCAATGAGCCGCCCCTTGATGTATCTAACGTTATGGATTGATCTGATGGCAATATCAAATGGCGGGTACTTCATCCTAATTAGGAGCACTATTAATTCAACTTGCTGATTCCCGCACAAGTTATTACTTGGCTCCAAACCTTACATGGAACTTCCCACTATGCCACCCCCTTATGGCCTTGTGGCTTTCCCCATATAGTATATTAATCACAATATTCTACAATAAACAATACCTTATTCTTATTATTCTGTCCTTTCTATTGGACTGTTGTCTTCCCAAATTTCAAAAACCAAATTCTCATTGGTTCATTTGCAACAATAGTTTGAGTATTCCTTTCCCAATAATCTATGAAACTGAATGATCAAAATTTATCTTTCTTATCCGGCTTACCTTATGCTTTTCAAAGATATTGTCATTTTAATATTAAATATGAGTATTTAAGATGTGATACAATTAAAAAATATATATGTAATAACAATATATGATAGATTCAATATTTAATGAAAAAATATCTATAGTTGAGATATAGGCCATGAGTATCTTTGAAGGCATGATAGTATTTGAAATAATCTTCAGAATACTGGGGCTATCCTTTAAACTACAAATTATATATTTTTGAGGCATTATTGTATGTGAATCAAACATAATAACATAAAATCCTATTAATTGAGCTAAAAAATGTCAGCCAATTTATTCTTAAAATATTTGAGGCCATAGCCTTTTAATAAGTACTTAAAGGTATTAATAGCTGTCAGGAATTGTACACCCTTTGGTTAACTGAATAGTTGACTCTTCACTTTGATCTTGCTAATTGACCACCAGAAGCTGCTTATCCAAAAAACGAAACAGAGCCATCTGGATCACTGTTGTTGTATTTAAGTGACAAGATTATGATCTTAGCATAGACCATTTATTTCAGAATATAAAAAGATCAGTAAGCTGTTGCAACTGAACCAATTATAGTTCAGTATTTAGATTGGGGAAGACAACAGTCCAAATAGAAAGGACAAAAATAGGAATAATATATAGATTTATTTAGGATATTATAATTAATATACTATATCAAGAAGCCACAAGTCCACCATGGGGTGGTACAGTGGCAGGTTCAACATAAGGTTCAAAGCCAAGGAATAACTTGTGCGGGGATCAACAAGTCAAATTGGCAGCACTCCTAATTAGGAGAAAGTGCCTGCAATTTGACATTGTGCTTAGATTGGCCCATACCATTTGTCATGTTATGGGGCATCTCATTGAGTGCCCCCCTGTGTATTTTGAGATACATTAGCAGTCAGGGGAGTAATCTTGGTTGCAACACAGCTAAATTTTTATTGACTAACACACCTCACATAGAATAAGAGCCTAAAAATCTAAGTTGAGACATATACACATGGATAAACCACCATCAGCCCACTGCATTGAGATCATTAATCAAAGTAAACCCTAATCACTGCAGTATAAGTGTTTACCAGTAAATTGTATATTTTCTCAAATAAAACTCACACATCTACCCATTTTATTAAGGATGATCTGAACCCTATACACTAGCCTACCAGAACTCTGGTGTTGCTGGTGTGTACATAATTCTGGGAAAATATAAAAAAGAAAATTGAAAATAATTAGAAGATAGTTGTTATCTTTATTAAAAGAATGATAGCTTTTTATATCTTATAATACACTACATAGCATCCAAGTGGAGCATATGGCTTTAAATAAGGAGATGCATCTTGTGGTGCAGGATGGTACTCCCCAGTATTACCATGTTTGGACCAATTCTTTATTTGGAAAATTATAAGGGGAACTGCTGTCCTTTTTTGTGTTTTACATTGGAGGGTAACCCTCCAAATCCTATAAGGGCATTTCCAATTAGAGACTAATAAACACACCTGCGGCTAGCTACAAATGTGTCAGAGAGTGACTCATTGGCATGACAGTTAATATGGCAATTGGTGACCAATCAATGTATCTGCAGCTAGCCGCAGATGAATCAATGATTGGCCCATCACTTGTGCCCACTATGTAAATTGAACTATTGCTCTTCTGCCCCTTTTGCCAAGCATGTATCCCAAGGAAAGTATTCTGAAACCCTATTCTACACCTATTCCCAAAGGCAGCCCTTTTTTGTGCAATCACCTGACTCCCAGATCACATGTTCAGATGTTCACTTCCCATCCAATCTAAACCATTTACCTCTGAATATCCCCCAAAATGTTTCAGCTCTTCAAGAAAAGCTTAGTGCCTGTCAGTCTAGATCTTAGTCATTATGACTCGCCCTTTTCTTTCCCTCCTCCCCTTGCCAACTATAAAAGACTCTCAGGAAACCCCCAATAAAGAGAATCATTTATCATACAAACATAAAAAATGACTTACAATTCTTATATTACTTGCGGAGCCCAAAAATAGAGGTTCTGTTGAGTAAAAATACTAGTCTTGTTGTGTTCCCAGTTGCTGCTCAGCTACATCAAACCCACCCTTAGAACCCTTGAGCACCACACATCTGGAAATTTAATGGTTTTATTCCTGTATAATATATGGATTGAATCTAATTATCACATCTTACTCTATAAGTAAGTCATGTTTTTTGGATAAAAATTTCCTGCAGGTGTGTGGCCAAAGATGTTGCAACATCTCCCTAGGTTAATTAAAGGGTGATCCTTGGGTAGTTTAACAAGGCATCTAGGATAATAGCTTGATATTAGTCCAGTTTGGCTTTAAATACTGGTAGTTGTAAGACTTTTTGGACTTATCTTACTTTGCGTATGTATAGAATTCATAATGGGTGAACTTAATGGTTGTTTTTCTCTCATTTTTTTTGGTAAATTAGGTAATTTTAGGCCCTACTTCCATGACTATTTGTTGAGCAACTTGTGATATTGCTGATATGTTCAAAGCTACAGATAGATGTTAGCCTTGCCAATGTACTCTACCTAATCTTATGCAAGAGCACTACAGACTACAATAGAATAAAACTTTGAATATAATTACGTTTATTGATACTGGAGTACAATCTAGCCAGCAGCTGCAATCTATCCAGGTATAACTATGAACTTGTTTTTGTCCTTTCAGGTGTCTATATCAATATATACTGCAACAACCCTTGTTCTTGTCCTTTCAGACAGTTCTCAGTGGCTACCTTTGCAATAGGTATATCTTTGCTGGCTACGCCCACCCTGATTGGATGTCCTTGGCACATGATATGCTACTGGCCTTAGCAGGCGTCCATGGCACTTCAGCTACAGCCTACGCTTTTCTTGAGCTAGCCTACTGTCATTTATTGATTGGCTGTATCTTACACGCCTATTATTGCGCTAGGAAACTACGCCGTATTTAGTTGATGCTTAGAAATTGTCCTTGTTCAGCCCTCCTACATTGGAAGGTAGAATACCGGTATTCCATTTACAGGGCTTAATCAGTGATCCTTTTCTGGTTGGCAAACCTTCTGCTTATTAATGCAACGAGTTGAATTGGGGATTATACGCCGTATAATAGCAGACTTGATCCATTAGTGACTCAGAGGATTTCTCCGCCGTGTAATACTGACCCAAACCAATAAGGAACCCAATTATACGCCGTGTAATACTGATCCAAACTCGGTATTTCTTAGCCACTGGTATATCACTTGTTTGATATGGACATATAAGTTCATCAGGCTGTGTTGAGCTGAGTTGATACAATGTCTGGTAGGGTAGAATAGGTGATATACAATTGATGATTTTGTGATTACACGCCATGTAATCAATGATATTCACTATATTGGCTAACGTTTATGCAGTGTATAATAAGTACATCAATTATGTATAGGTAGCAATATATGGTGTATAATCACATCACATTGGGACAATCAGTGATAATACGGCGTATAATTGTTACATCTATTATAATAAACTACCAATTACACAGTGTATACTAACTGCACTTGATGTAGTGATACCCAAATGATAATGTGGCATATAATTGTTACATATATTATAATAAACTAGCAATTATACGGTGTATACTGGCGTGTAACTGAGTAAGATCTGCGTGTATGATTAGCCTGATCATTTGTGGTCAACCAGCCTAATCTCACACTATTCCTGATTCTCTTCAGCAAGGATATATTTTATATAGGTCATGGTTGACTACAATAGTTTTCAAAGCTATGATACCAAGCAATATATAATCAGATGCAAATAGAAATTGAAGTGGACCCAAATCTATTGTAATAAATATCAATTCATTGGGTTTTTGGTTTTGTTTACATCTGATTTGATTTTAATTAACACCATAGCTTTGAAAACTACTTTACAAAACTTCATCTCTTACTTGAAACTCTAAATTTTGGGCTTGATGCCTTCTCTTTGGCTCATTATTTTTTCCTTGGGAACTTGGCTAAATTGGGTATGCTATTCATCTGGGTTGCCTTCACTAGTATTGTTCTTGGGAGTGGAAGGCAAGTCTTAACCTTGCCACTGAAGATATGGTACTTTTCAGAGCTTTTGAGATGGACAAACAAAATTTGGCTCAGGGTGAAGAAAATTTGGGCATGGGAAAAACTATAGAGCTAAGCAATCCTTTGTTATATATCAGCAGATATATAGGTGCTAATGGGAAAGCAAACCAAATATATAACATGTATATCAATCACAAAATTCAACATAGTCACAAAAAATATCAACACCTTAAATATAAGCAAAAAACCAAAACATATCTAAGTTTCTATTAGCTCACTAGTTTTGAGCAGGGGTTAACAAAGTTGTGCACTGCAATTAAAGCTCACACAGTAAAAGAGGCAATATAAAACTAAATCTACGGCACCCAAAGCCAAGCTACAAACAAACCTTGCCAAGCGCTATCTCAGCGGCAGGCTGTCTAAATTAGTACATGATACATAAAGCATTTATTGTAAATAAATTTTTTCTGCACAGCTGTAAAACTTACATAAGATCAAAGGATCAATATGAAATTATTAAAAATAATCATGGTGCCAACTTGGCAAAAATCTAGACACACAATACACCTAGACAGTCAATATGGCAACAGACAAACAAAGCTTGGTATGAAATAACCAAAAATTAAAAATACAGGATATTAAAAAATAGTAATAGTAATTTTCATGTAATGGAAAATATTAATTACTAATAACAACAAGCAAGTTCACCTAGTGTCAAGCGCAAAGCTTGCAGGCATACCAGAGGGTCCACCCAAAGAGCCCAAGTATATATGGAAAACAAGGAAATAAACACCATGCCAGAAAAAATAGGATATGGCAAAATAAACACAGACCCTGGATTTCTACACCAGAAAATATGGGAGTACCAATCCCAAGGTCCCAAAGCTCAAAAGATAAAGAAAATGTGATCAAATAGAAATTTTAATAAAAAAAGTCAATTGTGTTTATCTGATTTACCCACTCAAATACAGCAAATATGCATCAAGTGAAAATATGCTTAAGAGATGTGAAGCTGTCCTTGATGCTAGCTAAAAGCATTAAGTAATTAATGAACCAGTGATAAGAGCCAAAATTATACTACCCTTTAAAGGGGAAAAGGGGTTGAAAAGGGTTGTTGTGAGAGAGGGGGGCTAAAATAACTAAGTTCAGCTCCCATCTTGGCAAAACAAACCACCAGGATGCCGCCCAGTGGAGAACTGGGATGGCCTCTTGAAGGGGGGATCACAAGGAGGACACAGGGACAACTGAGAGAAATATGCGTTCAAGCCCATCAACATCAGGCTGGTGAGCAACCAAGGGGTGTGGATGGGAGCAGGAGAGGACACCTTAGGGAATACAAGAGGTACTGGATTGCTCTGGGCCACACTGGGGAGGGGGAGGCATGGAAGACATGTCTCCTTCAGAGCGGGCAAGATGTGATCCACAGTGTCCAAATCCAAGCCATCACATGTCAGGCTCTTGACCACAGCCTCTCCAGAAAAGAGAAGACCACTGGGGAGGTCCCAGAGACTAGAAGGGTTTCTACCCACAAGCCAGGCAGATGAGGAGATTTTCCCCCACAAGTCTGGGGAGGTAGACCACAGAAGCAGCAGGAACAGAGCCAGGGAAAACACAACAAATTTGATAGCTGGGAGTATCATAGAATTAATTTCCATAAAATCTGGGATAGGTTGGTAGGATTTTCAAGAAAAATGACAATAGAAAAATGTCTAGGCAGGGTAATCTTAAACAGAAAGACAAAAAGGAGTAACAGAGTAGGTCCAGACAGCTTTACTGTGGTCTTGAACGCCTTGATAATAATGGCAAGCAAAAGCGGGTTTGAAGATAACAATTTTAAATGAAAATTCAAAATAATAAAGAGATTATATTGAAAATTAATTAAAATTTTCAATTTTGAACTCTGTTTTTGAAAAAAAAGAAGAGAAGACAACAGCTAAGTGTAAAAAATCTAGTATAAGGTCCCAGAGAAGAAGCCAGGTTCAAAACTGGTTGGCACAAGGTAAGCTTTAGAACAGCAACTAACACCTCAATCTTTAGGCTGTAGAAACTCAAAACCGGGTTCCCAACAGCAATAAAACTAAAATAAAGTGCAAATAGCTCCAAGACTTTTAATATTATTGGAAAATAGACAAGCAGGGGACTGAAAGTCCCCTTGCTGTGTTAAAAGGGAATGGATTGCAAAGAAAGTGATCACATGACAGTTGGCCCTGAATCCAATTGGCTAGGAGAAAAACTTTGCTGGATAGGCTCAGAGAGACAGGAGAGTTTCACTCTAATTTCCGCGGTCTAATCTGATTGGCTAGAAGAGGTACCAGGCATTTGGGGTTCAACTGAGTTGTCAAGCGTCAATGTGGCAGCCTTTGATTGGCTAGCTCCAATAGTTTTTAAAAATGGGCAACACCAGGCTAGTAAGTAGTCTAAATTGACCAAAGTTTCTTCCCAGGAGGGAGCAACCAAGGGCAAGGAATCCACAGGGTAGGCTAGCACAAACCTCTCATCAACTGTGTGTGCTAAATCCTCTAAAGAATGAAGGGGGTTGGCTGGCATTTTTGGGCCTTCCTTGGTGCAGCGGGGGAAGATTTTACAATCTAATGCCAGGGGTGGCAGTGAATTTACAGTTGTTGCATACTATAACCAGTTAACTATTACCGTTATCCTCCAGTCAACTAATAATACCCAGTTTTCATCAAAGGCAAAGAAACTCATCCCTAACACCAAAAACATTATATTCATTAATATAAATCAGCACATGACTGACTGATAGAAAGCTGCAGATATCATTGGAGTTTTGCCATTTTAGCCAATCACATATAACAAGTATAAAGAAAACTATACAAATTAACTTAATAAATGACACAAATGAACGTTGATAATTCTAAAAAAACAACACAAGTGGGCCATATATTCAGTGGATAAACCAATTTCCATATTGAACAGGAAAATATAACCCCCTAGGCAAATCTAATTTTGATATTAAGGTGTCAGTTCCTTATTTTCACCAAGTTACTGAAGGGCTTTGCTTCTCATGCAATGCTTGATGCTTCTCTGTACACCAGAAATAGTCTCAGCAATATCAAATTCAGGAAAAGATATATGAAGTGAAAACATATCTCAGAACAGAAAAAACCTTTTTCATTAATTTTTTAACTCCCTTTCCCCACAATTCATATGACTATATGGAAAAGGGTTTCTAAACTGGGAGTCTCATTAGCAACAGTGTGCTCCATCACATAATTCACAGTCACAATCCTTGGCCAAAGGGTATCAAAGTACAACAGCCAACAAAGAGCTGCCACAAAGATTGAAATCTTCTGAACTTCCTTCAACATAATAATGATCATCTTATTATAACATCAGTGGTTTAATTGATATAATTTTTGGATAGTGTAGGGCTCCAAAAAGTGACAGGAAAAATCCCTAGATCTTGCATCATTGATACCAATATAAAATCAAAAAAAGCTAATTGGCTACAGGCCCCATAGAATCATCATTCCTTCCTGTGTGCTCTCCTCTTATGAATTTATTTGAGGAGTTTTTTGGGCAGCCCAAGAGATTTTTAAACCTTGGAACTAAAGAAAGAGTGGATGCCATTTGGCTTACTATAAGTGGGAGCATATGATCTCATAGCTAAGACAGTGGGTAAACTACATGCCCACTGTGATTTATTTGCTAAGAGATTTATAGTTTATATTCTCATAAAACTAAAGTCATCTCTTTAAATTGTCATTTCTTAAAAGTAATCTTTGATGTAATTTTTTTGGCAATTGAAATAAAGAGTTAAATTTTTTAAACAAATCCAAATAATCCTTATTTATTAATTCAATAAGATACAAGTAACTCATAATTTATGATAAAGTATTATAGAATATACAAAAGTAATACAAAAGACAAGTTAATATGTTCATAAACAAAAATCATAAAAGATAATTTTTTGAAATGTATAAATTCAAAAAGATTATTGTTGTATACACATTTTTATTAAGTCTTAACATTAACAGGAAAAAGAGAACTCAACCTGATGAAGCTATTAGGAGGTTACTGCAGCCACCAACAGTATGCTGCTTAATTCAAGATTTCAGGGTGCCTTCTATTTGTGAAGAGGAGGCAGAAAACCCCAATTGCCTGAAATAGCTTTCCAGGTGGCATATAAAATCAATAGAGATCATCCAGTATATGAGCAATATGAATAAGTTTTTTGTTGAGTAGAGTCTACCTATGAGCTTATTTCCATCTAGAAAACACCTTATTCTGCTTATGTTTGGCTAAAAACCTCCTGTTAATTGTGTTTTTTCTTGATGCTAACAAAGAATAGCAAATATGAAAGATTAGGCTTATTAACTGCAAATTATCAGTCTAATATCACATTTAGATTTCGGAGATTAAACACTGTATTCTCACTAGTTTGATAAGATCAATTTTATACTAGTTAGATTTATAGCTACAATTTTATTAGGATTGGATGATATTTAATCAATGTATAATTATCAGTTATTGAAACAACAGGGTTGACCCCCAGTAAGGTTATGACTAAACAGGTTTGTGAACCACAACTCAACTTCTCAGTGACCTGAAGCAAAAATGCAGAAGTTGACTCAAATGTCCAAATCCAGAAACATGATAAAATGACAATCCCTGTACAGTGGAGATCTTGGTTTAGCGCTTGACTCATTACAAGAATCCAGCCAGCCCTAACCATCCAACCAAGTGATCTTCATAATCATATTACTCCTATCCCAATTCACAACAAATATATAGCTTCTATACCTCAATAAAGAATAATATCTAGTTTACATTTTTTTACCCTTGTAACTCTGCTAGAAAAGCACAGTTACAACACAGCCAATAAGGATTATTGAATTGTATCACCCTATATATGTAATTTGCTATTTTGGATCCACCAAAAGCCCAATGAATGTGAAAATAAGTAGATCACAATTGAACAGCACTTAGTCATCTTAAAATGATAATTTTTATCATAATTGCAGACTGTATAATCCATGAATTAAATACAAATCAAATTGGACATTATAAATTGTACAATTTTTTAAAACTAACCTAGATATAGTTTATTATATAGACTGGGGAGGACAACAGCCCAATAGAAAAATACAGAAAATAATGATAATATGATAGCTTTATTGGGAAAAATTAGTTATTATAACCTAAAAGAAAGAGGCTAATCCATAAGGGGGTGGGATTGTGCTAGAATTGGGTATTGTGTGAGTGACAAATAACTAATTAAAGGAATTTCTCAGAAAATTTCTAAAATTCTAATCTGTGGATATTGTCCATATTTTGTATTAGCAGCAGGATGCCTCATATTTTTAGATACATTATGGGTTAGATCTTTTAGTTCCCCCTTTGTGTTATAGAATATATTGTTAATCAAGCTGTAAATCTTGCTTGCAATAACCTCTTTTCTCCTAAAGTTTTCCTGAACCAGAATTGAATTTTTTTAAGGTCTGGGAAGCTGTTCAAAAAAATGTTTCTGTGTGAGTACAGCACAGAAAAGACACAATCAGTTTTGGTGAAGTTTCTTGGTATTAAATTGGGTACCTTCAAGCCAATAGGTAAAATTGTCAGGGAGGGCTGTGATTTTAAAAGGCTCAAGGTAGTTGTGCTCAATTTTTGCAGTGCAGTGATTTAGAGCATAAACTGGATCACCATGATGGATCAAGGCCCATCCAGTTGTACTTACCATAGTCAGGCTTTTTGAGACTCTTGTTAATTGAACCCTCATGCAACAAAGCTTTGGTGAGTTTAGTTACCAAGGAGGCAATTTTTTGATTTAGATCCTTATTTTTGTTTTGCCACTTGGTCATGATCTCCACGCTTTTCTCCCCCAAAGTTTAAGTCCCTCAATCTGCCTATTAGCTGCATTCATCATTTTATGGAAGATTTTTTCAAACCCTAATAAAAAATTCCAGGGATTCCAGGCATAGAATCTGTTGCCTTGGGCAGGAATTTCTTCCTTTGTAAAGTACCCAGAGTATAGTTCCTCATAGGCGGCCTTGACCTCAACAAGTGATTATTTAAGAAAAGTCTTCACCACTTCAAAGTCCTCCCAGGCGTCCTCCAGGGATTTCTTGGTAACCTCTTTCCAAGAGGCAGCAGTTTCTACTCTTAACACTCCAAACTTTGCTTTAACAAAAGATAATTGAGAAGCCACAAATTTAAAAAGAAAGACAAAGGGAAAACATTGGATTTTGACTTGTTTGATTTTTATTTAATATATCTGTTTTCATTTATATACCATACAGGGAATATTTGGCTGAAAGCCCCTCCAGTTCTGGAATCCCACCTGGACTCATATCATGTGTTCTATGATGTAACAGCGTCATCCAATCAAGATACTTTTACTAAAGATCTTGACACTCTTAACATAAGAGAATTTGCCTAATACATTCTAGAAGCACCTGATTCCTTTTGTTGGAATGTATTGTTTTGGCTTGAAGCATTCCAGGCTTCCAGCACCAAAACTCTGTGGAATATACACATTCCTGATCCAAGCTATCCTTTCTCTAACTGGGAACCAGCTGATTAATTCTAAATGCATAGACACCATTGTCTTCATTTAGTTTTTTTTCTGCTAATTAATTTTCTGCAATAAATCTTCTTGACACATTCAAAACCACTCAAAAATTATGATTGAATCCTCATTAATCATTTTTCTTGGTATACTAATTAATCTTTGCAGTTAATTAATTTGTGTATGAGACACCTAGTCTCCAAAATTGGTTTGTCCAATCTTGCAATAATCTTTTCAGTTAGTGCGGCCTAACTAACAAGCCAAATACTTTATTACTTATTTCATATAGACACCAAGCATATATGGGAATCTTTATCAAAATAATCCCATAAAATTATCTATAAAAAACTATAATAAAATTGTAACCACAACATATAAGTGTATTGGTATATTTATTTGACTAAATATTTTGGGTGACTTTTATACAGCCACAATCACCCACATCATAGTGAGCTTCTAGGTGTTTTTTCCCCTTGATCCATGCTTGCTTAATATTTCAGGCTTTGGCACACTGTTGTGTTATTAAAGGAGTTACAAAAAGGGATTATTAGGCTGGTAAAGTGGACTTTAACTTGTCCTAGTTCACCCTAGTCACACTATTGAGAGTTCCAAAGGCTAGTGCTTTGGGACTAAACCCTTTACCACTGCTGAATCTGTCACCTAGTATAAGAAGTGCAGTTGACAAATGTTATTTCCAATCAGTTTTTGGATGTTTCTGTTAAAGCTTAAAATTTAGATAGACTAGGTGTCAAAACTTTCAGTTTTGCTCTCAGACCTGGCAGTCTGATTAAAATTCACTTTATTAACTATAGATGAAATCTTAGACATTGTGTTTATTGAAGTGCTTGTATGAAGGCAAGTGTTCTTGCAGCTTCTGGGATTTCCTTGACAGGGCAACTGCTAGCAATGTCAAGGGAAGCAACTAGCAAGCAACTTTCTACGATGATGGCTTGCTAAGTTCTTTGAGCACTGACTATGGTCTTCAAACTTGGATTTATTCTTCTAATGCAAAAACGTTCTACAGTAGGATCTTCAAAATTGTCTGCCTCCCATTAGTCTAATGGAAGGGCTTTTATATAGCTAGCGCTCTCTTGCCATGATAAGATCATCTGACACATATAACTCTTGCTTGGTAGTCTTTTCACCCCCAGACCACCAGCATCAACCCTCAGAGCCAGGCATCCATGTAATTGCATGGGATTCAATATATTAGATCTTGTGCAGGGCACTGGTTGTAATATAGCCATACATTATTATGCCAGCGGTGGCAGCGTTATTACATGGATATATTTTTAGCCCATGGTAGGTAATTCCTCAGTGGCCTTTCTATCAGGAATTTGCAGTGGCACTGGCGGTTTGCCAGTGCAAATTGATCACTTTCTTTTAGATCCTCAGAGAAACTCATGTTCTTAAACCTGGCGGTTTGCCAGAGTATTACAGAATAACTCTAGCCAATTGGGAACCGGTCATAATTGGAAGGCCATTTTATTCCTGGTTGTTCTTGTAATGTGTGATCTGAATATATAATACTAAGGCTTCTCAGATCAATTAAGCCTGCTAGTAATATATTGTAAGATTATCCCTTAAATGTCTTGGCAGACCGGTAAGATTGGCAGGGTAGAGCTAAGTCAGTCTAAATTCCTGACATTTCCCCCAACTTCAATTATTTATACTGTCAAGAGTGAATTATCAATCATACTGTTGCATCCCAGGATCCCAGCAACGCTTCCAACACTTATTAAGTTACAGATGCCTGCAGCCTCATTTCTGCCATGTTGGTGTCAGATTGTGCCCTGTTCCAGGCAATGTCTTATGTTGCCAAGAAGGCACATATTTGAAGGCCTTACAAGAGACACCAGCACAGTTTTACTGGAATTGGTCACAAGGAGCCTCCCCAAAAGCAGGCACACCAGGAACCTAAGTCACCTCCAAAGCAGCCAACTTGCAAGGTGTCACCCCAGCGGGATGCAGAAATCCTCTTGGCTCCTTCCAGAGAGCAGCCCATTGACACCCGGGCTTTGATCCAGGGGTCTTAAGCCTCACAGGCTCCAGTTGGCAACTTGCCAACTGTTCAGTACCAAATCAATATGCCCAATTTTAATTGTTCTGTCTTTTTTCTGGCTACAAATTTTGTTGTCAATTTCTCTTTGTTGTCCTTCAACAAAGACCCTGGCAGGACCTCAAGGTGCGTATCACAAGTTTGAGCTTTGGCTTCTTCTCTGTGGATGATGAGGTGTTGACAGAGTGCCTTAGCCACAACCTCCCTGAACTGGTTGAGGCTTCATGTGCCAGCAAGCAAGTTGATGGTTTAGATTGAGGGTTTGTTGTCCAGATTTCAGACCAGATTATCCAATCTTGGTTTCAACACCTCCCTCATTCCTGTTGTTATATCAGAAGCTGCAGGTTGACAACTGCAACCATCAGGATAGTTTCCTGGGAAAGATAGTCTGCTACTGTTGGGACACTTTCCATAACAGAGACAGCAAGGCTGCTATACAGGCAATGGTTTTGTGCGGGAATATCATATTAACACCTGACCTGCGGCTTCCCCAAGACAGTTTCCAGAGAATGGCTGCATACTGGGAAAAGCTCCAAAACGCCGTTGGTAACATAAAGGTAGTGCTCCCCAATGAGTACCTTTCCATTGACAATTTTGTAATAGATTGCCTTGTTCTGGAGTGTTAATACTCCTTAGAGGGCGGCCTCTGGTGGGTCAATTGGGACTTCAAGTTCATCCTCCTTCCTTTGGTCAATTTTCCCACCTTTCTCCTGCCCACAAGAAGTTGTGGTTGCATGTGGCTGTCTTCCTGTTTGTTGAAAACTGGCAGTTTGCATTTGAGTTACTTCCCCAAAACGTAGCTCTTCTAGTTGGGGACTAAGAGCCTGACATGTCTATGGTGACTTCTGGGCCTGAAAGCCCCAGCGCGGTCAATACCAAGGAGGATTTTAACAAAGACAAAGAGGAAACAGAATAAGATGACAAGGACAAGGAGACCAACAACAACAAGTACCAGGAGGGTGATTTTTAGTATTGCCTTTTTTGCTTATTTATAATAAAAATCAATTTTAAAATCTTTATTTGTATTCTTAAAAATATAAGAAGCTAACTTAGATGCTATTGTTTGGCAAAGTGTGAAAAGGTTTAAGGAACCTTGCATGGACTCTATTAATGAGTCACCCATCCGGAACATCTTTGATGGTATAGGCGTCTTGGCCTGTTCTTTTGATAACTTTGAATGAACCTTTCCAGATGATGTCAAGTTTGTGCGCTCTTCCTATTACTTTGTTATGATAGGAAACTTGAGTTCCAACCTTGAACTCTGACAGAGCGCAGCAATTGGAATTATTTTGCTGACGTCCTTTTGTTCTGGACAGTGTAGTCTCTGTAAAAGCTTCAGCCTGAAGCTTAATCAGTGTATCTGCCAACATTGTCATGTATTAGTCATAGGTTATTTATCCAGGATTGCCCATGGTGGAGAACAGGATTAGTGGGATGGCAGGGTGTCAACCATACATTAGATTGAAGGGAGAGAACTTATTCATGCTATGGATGGAGATGTTATATGCAAACATGACTGCTGGCAGGAATAGATACTACTCAGAGGTACGTTTGTCTGCCAGTTTTCAAAGAAATTTACTAAGGTGCCATTTGCTCTCTCAACCATCCTGTTTTTTTCTGGGTGGTATGGAGTAAAGATCACTCCCCTCACGCCCATGAGCTCATTAAGCTTTAGGATAACATTGGCCATGAAGTTGGTGCCATTGTCTGTTAGAATGAATTGCGGACAGCCATGGCAGTGAATAATTTGCTCTAAGATGAACCTTGCAGTGGCTTCTGCATTGGCGTGCTGAAGGGCTTTCAACTATACCCGCTTGGTAAGGTGATCTATGGCTACAATTATGTATCTGAGCCAACCAACACACATCAGAAGAGGGCCAACAATGTCAAGGCTGACAGCGTGCTAAGAAAATCTGGGCTCAACAGCCTTATATTGGTACTTGGGCACAAATGGCTTCTTGTGCTGGCACTCCAAAAAGCAAGTCAAGGTTTCCTTGGTATCAAATAATACAGACTCCCAGTAGTAGTGGATTTACAACTGGTGTACTGTCTTTTAGAGACCGCCATGGCTCACAGCCTTATGGGCAGCCATGATCAGGGACAATCTTTCCAAAGGGCGGGGAAAATGTACTTATTCCCTTGCTGGTATTTGTATAGTTTACCATCTTCTACCCTACAGTCCCTCATCAGTTCCCAGAGGATAGCCTGGATTTTGTCAGGCTTGTCCTCAAACTGGCCAGTTAACATCTTATCATACAGTACATCGACCTGTGAAGATACAATATTAACAGTTGGGAGTCTGGATAAGCAGTCAGCATTCTGATGTTTTGCTCCTGGGCGGTGCACTATCTTATAGTCAAATGCCTGCAGCTTTAGAGCCCATTGTGAAAGGTGACCTTCTGGCTATTGTAGATTCTGGAGCCAGATCAGGCTGATGTGGTCAGTTACAACTGTGAATTAAACCCCATGTAGATACACCTGGAACTGCTTGTAGACATATATTACTGCAAAACATTCACATTCTGTCACTGTCAGGGCCCCAAATGGGCCAGAAAAACCCCTATGTTGCATGGGTTCAACGCCTGCAATGTAGCAATTGTACAACCAAACAATTGCTTTGTCAATCATGCAGATTAACCCAAATGAAACTTTAATTTCAAGTGGAGAATCAAACCCTGGTCAATGCTAAGCCTGGGGACAATTGAAAACTGTCCCAAAGTCAAGTAGAAAAGATTTTATATTGGCCCAAACCCTCTGAAACCCAGAATTGGGGAATTGGGTTGCCAAATGGCCCAAAGTTTCCCTGCCAGCTTTCCCAGGGCAAGAATAATGAAAGGAGCTATCTAACTGATAAATCAGGAATCTCCAATGGAACCCAACTTGAGAATAATTCATTGACAACCAATAAGGAGCTGCCAGTAAGTCCAATTGCAGTTCCCAGCAGAATATAGCTGGGAACAGTGGCATCCCCTTTCTTTGTTGACATCTTCATCCAATAAATTTTGTTGGTTAATGCACACTGAGCATTTATAATTTGCAGGGGTTTATTACAGTATCACAAATTTTATACTGCTGGTGCTTTTATAAACAGAGAGTACCTCCAGTACCAACACCAGCGCTGGGAAACAGAGCAACTTCTAGATGTCTCCAACCAACCACCACCAGCCTTTACCCCATCTCCTAGAGTGCTGGACCAAGAACTAATTCCTGCTCCTGCACCACGCCTCTCCTTTCCTAGTGTTCCTCTGCTCCAACAACTTGCCCAGCCAAGCTCAACCATGAGCGCCACCACAGGAGAACTTCCTATTATTCTTTCCGCTTCATCATATGATTACAGCAAGCTTTGGTCTGCCTACTTGATCATGTTGAGGCTCACTGAGCAAGTGATACCCCACATGGAAGCATGGCGTCCTCAGGCTACAGCTGCCAATTATGTGATGCGGATGGCCCCCATCATCTACTGGGCCTTCCAGGCTTGACCCTTCCCCTTGACTGAAGGTTCCCCTTGGAGTCACCCAGGCCATGACAGTCATAGTGTAATTCTGCTCATGGACGTTCATGGAGCAGCTGGCAAAAGCAAACAGATGTTATTCACTGTCATTGTCATTCTGAGAAAGTACTGCTCCCAGCACGCTCAAGGATGCATCTGTATGGACCATAAATGAATTAGTAAAGTCAGGATACATAAGCACTGGACTGCCAGACAGGCCGGTTCTTAATGAGTCAAAAGCAGACTGGCAGGCAGATGTCCAGGTAAAAGGTACTCTGTTTTTAAGCAAGTGAAAGAGAGGTTCACCTGTACGCAAGAAATTCAGAATGAACCTGCAATAGTAATCTACTATGCCTAGGAACACCTGAATATCCCTTTTGCTCTTGGGACTCTTCATTGTAGCAATGGCCTCAATCTTGGAGGATTGTGGCTGTAGTCCTTTTGTGTCAATTACAAAACCCAAGTATCTGTGCTGGTCCTTAAAGAACTGGTATTTCCTAGGTTTTATCTTCAAGTTGGCATCCACTAGTTGCTTAAAGACAGCTTACAAGTGCTCCAAATGATCTGTGAGCGTTCTAGAGAAGACGTTAATATCATCCAGATACATAAGGACGCAGGACAACTTGAGATCTCCCCGGATGGTGTCCATAGCTTGTTAGAAAGTTGCTGGAGCATTACATAATCCCTGGGGCATGCACGTCAGTTAGAAAATGCCTTGAGAAGTGATAATAGCATACTTATCTTGTTCTTCTGGTGTCAGTTTGATCTGCCAATACCTGGAAATCAGATCCATTGTGGAGAAGAACTTTGCGCCTCCCAAGCAGTCTAAGGCATTGTCAATTCTTGGCAGTGGGTAGGAATACTTCTTTGTGATAAGGTTTAGACGTCAGTAGTTTATGACTACTCAGTTACTTCCATCCTTCTTTTTTACTATAAGGATGGGCAATGCCCAGGGATTTTTTGATGAAACCAACATTCCTCTATCTAGGAGCTGTTGTATTTCCTTGTTGACAGTCTCCTTGCTGGCCTTTGATTGTCAAATGGGGCAAAGTCAAATTAGTTTGTTTTCACTTGTTTCAATGTGATGGGTGACATCCGTAGCACATCCAAGTCATAAATTGTCCTCAGCAAAAATACATCTGTACTTCTCAAATAGAGAACTTGTTTTTTCCTGCTTCTTTTTGTCTAAGGAGGGCAGGTTGGCCAATGGAGTGGTCACATAGGCACCAGCTTCAACCTGATCTGGTAGACCCATTTCAGATAAGTCTCCAATACACTCAAAGCCAGCCAGTTCTTGATTGGCAGGAGGTACACAAATCTCACTATCTGGTGTTTCTTCATGTGAATGTTGTGATCTGCAAATTGGCAAGTAAGATGTGCACTTCTCTGTGTCCTGGGATAATTATATCAGGCACTACACAGGGTTTAAACCTTGATCTTCCCCAGGGCTGATGTATTTCTCTATATAACCCTTCAGGAATTTCTAGGGTCAATCCTGTTGGTACAACACACTGTGTACCCAACTCAAGAGTGAAAGTTAACAGGGAGCAAAGTGGAATTCCTTTATGCTCTTTTATCTGGGTTGGCAATTTCTTGCTCTTTCTTCCCTTCTTCTCATATGGTACCACTACAATCCTGTCCTTATACGCCAAATTAATTGTCAGTTTCTCCTTGACACTGGAAGTGTCTTTGGCATAATATAGAGGTATGGTATGCTTCAATATGGTGAAGGTGTCATTTTCCATTTCAATCTTCACACCACATTTACACATGAAGGCGGTGCCAATCAAAACATTGTAATTTTGACTGGGCAGAACTAAGGCAGGAAAAGAAACAGCTATTGATCCAAATTGCATTTGAATAGCACTGTATGCTCCTTTAGAAGTCATAGTATGTAGACTAGCAGTTCCATAAACTTTGCTGTGAGCAATATTGGGGGTCAATCCTAGCTTTCAAACCAGGTGGGTTGAAACTATGTTGATTGGTACTCCCCTGTCAATTATGGCTCTTGCTTTCACCTTGTTAACAGAAATGTCTGCATAAGTACACTCAGAGTAAGTTTCAGAATATAAGTTTAATAGGTGAATTTCAAGAGGGGCTGGGGTGTCAAAGTATTGCTTGAGACTCTGTACTATTTCAGGAAAGTTATTTTCAATGGTTTTGAGCGGCATTATCAGTTAGACGCCTTTGAGGTTGGGAACATCACTGGAAACATTTGGGTTCTCATTCAAGCAGGTTTCCTGTACTTGCACAGCATAAGGTTTGGAGACTACCTCAACTTTATTGGCAGTAGTCTTCTGGGGTCTACCTATTCTGAGTTCAGGGATAGTATACAGGTTGTTGGCTATCAATTGGTGTACAGGGTCTTCCTCAAAGTCTTGACTAAGAGCAAAGAGATCAGGAGATCTTTTTGTCAGGGCAGCATTATTGGCAGGGTCCTTGGCAGTCTGGGCAGTCTCTTTGGCAATCTTGGTGGGCTCCTTGGGCTTATATATGTTAGGTTCTTTTAGAATAGTTGAGGGAATGGCGGGTACAGTATATTCCATTACTGATCTGCCTTTGCTTTTCCCTGTGACTTCTATTCAGTTTCCACTACAACATTGACCCCAGGAGGTTAGCATTTATAACAGCATTGGCTTACCCAGTGCCCCTTTTTGTTGCTTTTTTGGCAGGTAATGTTATAATTATAGGGATTACCCTCTCCTGCAGGCTTGGCAGTAGCTTCTTTTTTCCCATTCAGGTGGCTTGACTGATCTGTTGCAATCCTGGTTTCTTCCTTGATTCTTGGACCCATTGCAGCTGGTCATTCCTTTATTGGGAGCATCAAATTGGGCCCCAAGCTGACCTAAATAACTGATTTTTTTGGGTGTTATTGGCCTGGTCTAGTACCAGTAACATCACATTAGATAGCTCTCTATACGGCTGGAGAGCTCTACTCATGATGATGCAACAATCCAAGTTAGTAAGTACTCCTGCCCCCAGGAGTACCTGTGCTTCATGATAGAAGCAGTCAGCAAAATCTTGAAGACTCTCATATTTCTTGAAAGCAATGTTGCTGAATTTGGCCTGTCTTGGCTGCAACTTGGTTTTGCTACCAAATTCCTCAATCACTGCACTTTTTGCATCCTCACAAGACCATTATTCTGCTGGGAGTTAAGGCATGATCACGTCCACACTGGGGAGTCAAGAGCGTTGATCAGAGCTGTTGCCTTCATATAGTTAGAGGCTCCACATATTGCTATTTTGAAGAGGCAAATAAAGGTCTTTATGGTACCTTTTTGGCCAAAAGTTGGTAAGTTCAAGGGCTTGAACTTGTGGTCAGGGATAGTTGTTTCCTCACAAGTTTCCACTACTGGTTTGACATGGCAAAAGTCAGTCAGTGGAGTGAGAGGTGGCAAGGCAGCCACTCCTATGGGAACGTGACAGGTTCCTCTGCTATTGTAAGTACCATGTTTGGAGGTAAAGTCAAAGAATTCAGGGGACAACACCTTAAGTTCCTCAGAAGAGAAGTTTAGAACAGGGCTCCGCTTATCCTCTATAGAAAAGCTGTTATAAGATAGCATGGCCTGCTCTAATCTGCTGAGTTATGTAGAAATGTAGGGCCTCAAAGTCCTTTATGGCAGCGTTGTTAGATTGTAATTGCTCCAAAAGGTTTCTATGGCTTCCTTCCATAAGAAGAGTAGTTGAAGCTATCAGATCTAAACATTTACTGTATGCTTCCAGATTGTGTTCAAGGGCAGCAACCTGAGAGCAGTTGTCTTCCAGGTCCTGGTATAGCTGGTTTGTCAGGACGCGGACAATCTCCATGGTTTCCCACAAATTGTGCTTATTATTGATATAAGCTTCATGGTCAAGGCAGCAGACGTGCTGGTCCTGGTTCTGATAAAAATAGGAGAGCTTTCAGAAGAAGCTGGCTTTCCCTTCATTTTTTTCAACTTTTCAACCAGTTTATTTATCCAGGAGATGATCTTGTTCTGGCGCTCCTTGTGGCAGGCGCTTTTCTCTGAGACCATGCTGTGTAGCTTGTTCTATAATCCACTAACTCATCCAAGCTAGACTGGTGGGCCAGGAAACAAACCTTCTCAGCTAGGTTGACGCTGTGGCAAGTTACGTCTGAAGCCCATTGAGGAGTCAGACCATGGGAGTCAAGGATCCCAGCCACCACTTGTATCACTTGGTTGTTGAAATAAAAGCCATCTCATCTACACAATAATGTGCAGAAGAAGCAGCTTTATTAATTCCAAACACAGCTTGTTGGACAGTGTGGAAGCTGGAGTTCAACTGATGTACTAGAGCAGCATGGGCGTGCTGTGTCGTGAATAACGGCATTCACCATGTTTCAATTTCGCCTTTGGTGGGCCATTTCAAAGACAAATATCTTGTTTTTGCTTTTGACTCTCAAAATGAAATGGCTTCTGCTTCAGAAAATATTATTGTTTGGTTTCCTGACTCTGCAGCAACTCACTTGCCCCACTCATGCTTGTGGCAAGTGATCCTACCGTCCTGGTAGTGTTTTGTGGTATTCTCAACCACTATATATTCCATTTCCATATTCACCAATAAAATTAAGTTCTATTCACATTTTTGTCTTTGTGTCTTCTGTACTTCTGCGCCTCTCTCTAGCCACACCTAGCAGAGATTATTCATTCCAGGGCCATAAGGTAAACACAATTGCCTTCCCTGTGATCTAACCAAGACTTAGTACAAATACAATCCTAAGGTTGGGATTCCCTGTTGTGTGTCTGTGCCGCGCCTCAGAACACGACATGCTGGATCTTGATTCTAAAACAACCCATCTATTTAAGGTTGAGGTTTTGGTGGGCCATCAATTGCTGTACATGCTTGATGGCGGGGTGCACAAAGTATGACAGAACATATGTAATTCTGTCAATTACTTCTCTCTTCAGAAGTAGGCCAAGCTGAGTGCTACTGGCCTCCTGGTAGCTTCCAAAGGTGGACCAAAAGTGTTTGGAGGATCTTGCGGTGATAAACAGGGTGTAGTTACTATCCTGTTGTTTGTCACCAGTGGTTTTTTAGCCTTGAATCAAGGCTTTCATAAGTGACAGCACGTCCTCAATTTTATAGTTCTGTGGTTTGTGTTGTACCATTGTACCAGTGACATCAAGGTTTATTCCTTCCACTGGTACCTCTGGAACTTGGTATACAGCAATTACTAGGTGGAGGGATGCATCCTGTTCTGCATTGCTAATCTACATGTAGCCCCCCCATACTTATCAACAAAGCTGGGGTGGTGGGGTAAAGACTTGCCAACAACAGACAGCGCAGGTAACTCATTTTGTAAATGAGCACCACTGTCTGAACTTTTGGTTCTGCTCTCAGACCTGGAGGTCTGATTAAAATTTGCTTTATTAAGTATAGATAAAATTTTGGACATTGTTTTTATTGAAGTGCTTGTATGAAAACAAGTGTTCCTGCTACGTCTGAGATTTCCTTGACAGGGCAACTGCAAGCAATGTCAAGGAAGACAACTAGCAAGCAACTTTCTACGCTAGCAGCTTGCTAAGTTCTTTGAGCACTGACTATGGTCTTCAAACTTGGATTTATTCTTCTACTGCAAAAATGTTCTAAAGTAGGATCTTCAAAATTTTCTGCCTCCCATTAGTCCAATGGAAGGGATTTTATAGAGCTAGCGTTCTCTTGGCAGGATAAGATCATCTGGAACATATAACTCTTGCTTGGTAGTTTTTCCATCCCCAGACTGCCAGCATCAACCCCCAGAGTCAGGCATCCATGCAATTGCACAGGATTCAATATATTAGATCTTGTGCAGGGCACTGGTTGTAATATAGCCATACATTATTATGCCAGCGGTGGCAGCGCTATTACATGGCTCCTTTTTTAGTGCATAGTATGTCATTCCTAAGCGCCTTTCCTAGAAGGAATTTGCAGCAACACCAGTGGGTTGCCAGTGCAAATTGATCACAATCCTCTTGGATGCTCAGAGAAACTCATGTTCTTTAAACTGGCAGTTTGCCATAATATTACAGAATAAATCTAGCCAATTGGGAGACAGTCATAATTGGAAGGTCATTTTATTCCTGGTTGTTCTTGTAATGGGTGATCTGAATTTATAATACTAAGACTTCTCAGATCAATAAAGCCTGCTAGTAATATATTGGAAGCTTCTCCCTTAAATGGCTTGGCAGGCCGGTAAGATTGACAGGGTAGAGCAAAGTAAGTATAAATTGCTGACACTAGGTACCTATTTATCTTCTTCATGTGTCCATTACTTTATGAGTAATATGGGGGGTTAACCACACATTCTAGAGTGTTCATTACGCAATATGACTTCCTAATATTGTCTAAGAGATTTTAAACTCCATTTTATGCTGAGCTTCTTGAGACAGAAGAGTGCCACAATCTTCTTTCCAATGAAGCAGGTTTTTGTTGTGTCCATGTGATTGATGATTAACCAGGCTATAGGCCAGCAAATAAAGTAGTAAATAGTGAAACTAATGTATTTTTACTGGCTTTCCTTGGCAGAGGTTTTAAAACTTTGAGAGCCCATTTTTGAAGGGCTTCACGGCTTTTATGGATAAGACTGATTTTGGAAGATCAGGGTTGGATGTGTTCTTCTTGCAAAGAACACAAGTTTATAGGAGATTCAAGATATCTTAGCCCATGCACAGCCACCAGAATTTTTGTTTAATGATTTCAAACAGGTTGAACCCACAGATATAAAAAATCTTATAGTGGTAGTAAATGATGGTATCTCCTTGTTGTGTGGTAGAACTATAGGGTGTATTATCTTCTTTCTCATCTCTTTGACAGATGATTCCTGCACTGGTTGTGAACTGACTCTTGTTGTTTAAATTCTGGATATAGCATTCAATTTCAGGCCTTCATAAAAAGTTCTTTTGGTTTGCAGTTGTGGTAGAGGCCAGCCAGGGTCTATTATGTTCTCTCCTGTGATTAATTTAATGTATAGCCAGAAAAGCACATGAGCCATGACTAACTCCTTTCTTGGACTATACTCTATGCAAAGCTGCTAAGAGGACAGGCGTTTGACCCAGATTACCTGGTATCAAGAAATATATGACTATTTTTAAAGTACTGAAGAAACTTTAGGTTTGTGAAGACACGGGGAGGAATGTGTCACCTTCAGAGTAGCAGTGTATGAAGCAATTCTGGTAATTAATTGAACTTAAAAGGCTATGAAATGTTTTACAACTTGAGTTAGTCTTGCCAATGTTATTTGATTCACATTTCATATTCTAAATCACATTACAGAAGTTAAAGCGGAAAATAACTCATAAACTATCATTTTTATTTAAATGGAATAAAATCTTCTAAAAGCTACAATTTTTATAAAAATAATTGAGAAATTATTGTCCAACTTCAAGGCATCTTTATCTATTTATACTACAATGTCCTTGCTATGATCTTTAAGACTTCTGGGTGGCTACCTGTGGAATTACACATGTTCTTTGTTATTATGTATTATTAAATTGACTGTCCTTGATCCCTTATCACTACTGACTTTTCCAGGCATATATAGTGTCTCAGCTACAGCCTGTGATCTCCTTAAGCTAGCCTATTGACAAATATCTAGTTGGCTACTCTCTTATATGTCTTGGGAGTGCTGGGGAGTTACTCTAATTTTTAGAGAATGATTTTTTAATTGCTATAAACCTATTCTTCTGTTTGTGCAATATGAAAAGCAGTTAATCTCTCATCTGTATTGGACCCAATTAGATTCAATTAATTTAAAAACACTAGTTGACTGACTAATGACTGTTTGAGTTGATAATTATACAATGTACAATGGCTTATTTAATTAATACCAAATCAACAAATACATGAGTTGTAATCACTATTTGGAGTTGGCTTTTGAAGAGCTTTAAATTGTGTAAATACAAACCTCCCTTTTGCACATCCAGTATATTGATAGTGAAACCAATATGGTTCATATCCACAGGGTGAGTTAGTCAGAACTAGGGTAGTCATTAGGTGATTATACATTATGTAATTGGTACTTGATGATAATAAACTAGCAATTATATATCATATAACTTATATTTAAGGGGGTATTGACTGGTGTTTACACAGCGTGTTATATCTAAGATTTGATGACAATAATTAGCCTGATTATTTGTGATCAATTTGCCTAATTTTACACAGCACCACCTCTCAACATAGTGCCTGATTGCGGTTAGTTTCATGATTTAGATTGGATAAAATTAATTGAAGTTTCTAAGATAATGTAATTTTAGGCTACTAGGAATAAGACCCTTATTGTTAGTTTTCACACACAGTGTGTACATATGGCACATTTAGAAGCATTTTTATTAAGGTTGAATTGTCATGTTTAATTAGGAAACTGGAGAACAGGTTTGGATGTGAGACTTTACTTGAGCTTCTCAAAAATTTGGTTTCACACCGGGATCTAATGGAACAGTTTTTTTATTATTGAGGATTTTTATAAGAGAAACAATGAACTCCCAACAGTTGAGGATAAACTTGCACATATGAACCTTATTATTTTTAAGGTACACACTTTACTGACGTCAGTAGGATGAAGAATATTGATGATTGACTTGGTTTTAGCTGGTTTGGGTTTGATTCCATCAGATGGGATGATATATCCCAAAACAGTAAATTAAATGAAGGAACTCACACTGTGATGTTTTGATCTTTAATTAATGTTTAAAAAAGGGTGTTAGGATGGCACAAGGTGTTGGAGGTGTGTTCCCTGGTCCCAACAAATACAATAATGTCATCTAGGTAAACAATTATGCACTTCCCTGCTAAATCCTTGAATGTCTTATTAATGATCATTTTAATGGTGAGCAGTGTGTTAGTCATAATAAAAAGTATAATTCAAAATTCAAAAAGCCCATAGTATGTTTGAAAATTAGTCTTTGTCTTATCCCCAGGAGCAATTCCGACCTGATTTTACTACACAGTGAGATTGGATTTTCTAAAAACCTTAATACTTGAAAGTGTATCAAAAAAGTCATCAATCAATGGAAGTGACACTTATTATTTACTATGAATTTATTTAGAATTAGGTAGTCTGTGACCAGGCAGAGTAATCTGTTCTTTTTGGCTACAAATAAGACTACAGTTCTATATGATGATAGTGAGGGCAAATAAATCCCTTGTCTAGGGCGTCCATAAGGTATTGGTGGAGAGTCTCTTTTTCCTTGGGCTTAAGATAATATAGTAGTTGGGCCTTTGGTAGTGACCCTTGCAACTAAACAGCATGATAAATTTCTTGGAGCTGAGTTATTTGGTCCAGTGTTTCACTGAATAAATCCTTAAACTTGTTGAGCAACTCCTGAAAGGCTGGTAGTGGGTCCCTACATGGGGAATTGAAGGAGATTCAGACCTGTAACTTTGACTAAGCATTGGTTGAAGTCCAGCTTCCCCCCTTTAAACTTGTAGGGATTCTTTTCTGTGATAGTTATAAAGAAGGTGTTGTGTAATAGCTTGTTCATATCAATGAGATAGATTTGAAAACCAACACCATTCTTTCTTAGGGCAATGACAGAGATGTCCTAGTCAATATAAAGCCAGTTATGGCTTAGCCAGCCCAGGCCTGCAATCAAATTTTTTGGATGAGGCCACTCATGATGAGTCCAGAGAGCCTAGCCTGAACATTGCTCATTCTTACTAAGAAGAGTACTACTTAAAAACATCTGGGAACACATTCTAACTTTTGGGAAATAACAAATTATTAGTTGGTCATGGTATGATTGGCCCCATTGTCTACCAGAAGCTTGTTGGTATTTCCACAGAAGCAAAAAAAGGTCAGCCAAGTGAGAGATTTTATTTTTTATATATTAGATTTTAGAACAGGATTGTCATTGTGTACTTGGAAGCCATCTAGGGGTTTGAACTTTTGCACGCTATAGTTGTAGGGGTTTTTGGAAATGAAAAATTGATGTAATGTTTGTTAAGCTGGGTTAAAGAGATTTTTAGTTCTACAGCCCCAGGGTTTCCCAAAATTTTATTTGTGACATCTGGATTTATCTCTTGCAAGGACTTTTATTGCTATTATTTTGTTGTTGGATCTGGAAACAGCCTATCTGATTGCAGAACTACAGGTGTGGAACAAGGTTGGGTGTAAAAGTCAATGATTTTTCAAACCCCCATTGTAGCATGTCTTTCTGCCTCAAATTTAGCCTTTTAAAAGTTGTTGATGAGTGTGAAGTGCCTTACAAAGTACCCATTTAAGATAGGGGTTTTTAATTTATTGATAATGAGGCTGAAAAGCATTTTTTTTATTGGTTATAGCTTCTGTGGCAGCAAAAAGGTACTATGAGACACTTCCTGTTTGATTGATAGCAAGCAAAAGAGTTCTCACAACAATGGGGGAGAATCTTTACTGTAGCAGGACTTGGCTGCTTACATGAAAGTGGCCCAGGTGGCCTCAAGCTCTTGAATAGCCTAGCAAAGCACTTGGACTATGTAGATAGGCGCATAAGATCAAGTAGCTGACATATGCAAAGGTGGGTCTCTGTTAAATATAATCAAATTACTATGTCAGCACCTTTTACACCTCCTGTGAATGGTCTGAATTGTAATTTCAGCACGTTTTGGGTGAAATCTGACTGGTATAACTTGACACTGATATTACATTATCTCAAGTGTGTTACATTCCAGAATAGATCAGCCAAAATATAGTCCATTTATGTTAGAGGCAATAAAAAATTCATGTAATTTCCCGCTCATTTTGCTATGTTTTTTATTTTGTGCTATTGAACTCAACTATTTTCACTTAAAAAGCAGTAGTTGAGTCCATTTAAAATTGCGCACAAAGCACAGCATTCACTTATGTAGCTAAGAATAGATTTTTACCTTGGCAAAGCCAACTTCCTTCATTCATTAAGGCACATGAAACTGGTCATTATTTGCCCACAATCTTATTCCTAGCCCACTTTTCCCCTGATTTCTTATGTCAATTTCTTTTATTGATGCTTCTTCATCCTGTAATTAATTCCATGCTACCCACTATATAACCTTCAACCTATTAAGTAAAAACAGCAGTTTTGTTTTATTATCTTCTTCATTTATACAAACTGTCACTATATCATAACAGGTTTAGCACTAAAAAAGAAAGTAGCTGGTCAACTATTTGTAGAAATACATAACCCAAGCTGCCTCTTCTATGGCAAGGTGAAATTGATTATAAACACTGGTTAGCACAGGTTGACCTTGGTAGAAAATATAGCCTTCTATGATCTCCCTACTGGGGATCAGCAATAAGGTTTCTTGGTGAAGTGTAGCCATATAACTAGCACTCTGTACTTTTTTAGGATGACTTCTTGAAAGTAGGTTGTTGTTTTAATCTATAACTGTACCTCTGTTTTAACTGAACTAATTATAGTTCAGTATTTGTAGTCAGGACAACAGCAGACAAATAAAAACAGAGAAACAGGATAATATGGAAGCTTTATTGGTAATCACCAGTTAATATACTATAAAAGGGAAGCCACTAATCTATAAGGGTGTGTGCCAAGAATTCAGAATGATATGGTAGACTTGACCATCATTCCTCTGAATCATTGGCTGGTAACAACTAGGCGCCACTCCAACGTCAAGCTTAATAAAATTATTGATGTGATCTCACTAATAGATTTGGATAACCAGGAACACTGTGTATTACTATGAAGCCTGATCCTTATGCAAGTAAAAAGACCATTGATTGGCTGATAAACAAGATAATTGGATTGAAGGATTGGATATATGACAGAATATTCCCATGGAACGCGCCTCTGCCAAACCTCAAGCATCTGGATTTGACCCCAAAAAAGCACTAATTACAGAATGTCAATTAGCTGCCAATGCAAGATGCAAAGTACCCAAACAAAGGGTAACCAATTATCAAAGTTGCATGAATAAGTGGACAAGATGCCACTGGGACCTTGTTGCACATACATGAGGTCCAGCAATTAATTGTAATTCCATGCTAGCACGGCATGGATGCCTAGCTCTGGGAGCTGAAATTGACAGTATTGGGAACAATGGTGTGGTGATCCACATGTGTGGTGTTTTGCAGGCGAGGGTTGAATTGGCTTCAAATAAAGACAATATGCTTAAGAGTGACAATGTGTGGTTAGCTGGTGACACTGTAAGCTAGTAGGTAATATAGGGCTACTAGGGGTAAGTATGGTGAGCCTAGTAGGTAACATGGGACTACCAGAGGCAGATGTTGCCTCCACCTAGTAGAAGGAATTGGCTGCTTTGGGCTATAGTGCTTCACCTTGCAGGGAACTGTGGCTGTGGAAGGGTGAAGACTGAGATAGCAAGCAGGGTGCTTTGTCTGTTTGGGGGGAGTAGGTTTTGGACCCCTGGCAGGTAAGGCAGGCTGCCAGGGAGGGGAACAGCTTTTAGGGCTCTACGTACCCTAATACACTTACAGGAGGTCTGTGAGTAAGCATCCTACCTAACGGACTGGTAGGGTGTCCTTGTTTATGCCCCTATGAGAGCTTTGGGGGAAACTCAAAGTGAGCATTGGAGGGCATAGATTTTCTCAGAGGTGTCACCAAGGCAGTTTTCTTGGGGAAGCAAGCTGCAAACTTGGTGTGATTGGGCCTCTGGGAAGTAGAACTGATTACTCTGCAAATGAAAGCCCAGACTTAATCACCTGGGTGAGTAAAGACAACACATAGACATTGATCTATGGTTGAATGGCCTAAGTGGAGTGCCACTTGCAAGGGCCCAGTCAAATGCCAGTTCAATGTAGGCTCATGCCTGGGTCTACAAGTTCTGGTAATGGGGACTGAGATAAAGAACCAAGGGGTTCATGGAATTAACAGAGAAGACTAGCAAGAGAGACTGTTTGATCACAGTGAAGGCTAGTTGATGGACTGTTAATTCATATTAAATTTTGGGAACTAATGTGGTTCAGTGTGTGGAAGGAACAAAGGAGGTTCCTAGTGAAGATTTGTTGAAAAACTGGATAGTTTAAGCTTTGAAAAACCAGAGTTCTAAGAGATGTTTTTGGTCTGAAACAAGGGGCTATAAAAGGGAGAGCTATCTGAGACTCTTCAGGGACTGGATCAAGTGTATTACAAAGGCCACAAGAGCTACAGAAGGAGCCAAAGATCTAGAGTAGGAAGCCAGAGCTGGAACAGACCGCAGGAGTCCAAGATCAGAATACAGGAGCCCAAGACCAAAGTGCAGAAGCCCAAGTCCAAGAAGCAGGAGCCAAAGACCAAGTGCAAGGAGTCCATAAGATTGTTAAAGGACTCCAAGTACTGGCGCAAACCCTCATTATTCCCTATACATAGGCCTTATATCAGAAGGTTTCTAAGGGGATCTTTCTTCTGACTGTGAATAAAACGGCTATTATGACCCCTACCCAAATTTCCAGAAATAAAAGAATATAAGTTTTATGAGTTAATTACCCCACATTTTCTATCCTAGCCCAGGGGACAAGGAATATTATTGCCTAGGGTGCAGAAAGTTTGCCTCTAGTAAGTCTTCCCAGGAGGAGTGGGAAAAGGTGACTAGGAATCTTGAAATGACAGATAGAGGAAGGGAGTTTATCAGGGGAGAGTTTGCTAGACTATTAAAGGATTGGTATTGGCCTATAGAAGGGCTGGTGCCTGCTGAAATACAAGTGTATGGCAGAGACGCTCACCTGGTAATTGGGAAGGTACTGGAAGATTTTGCTCTTATGCAGGCCAAGTATAAGCTCCTAACCAATCATTCACCACTGTTGGAGAATGACAACTCTTCCAAGCCGGTTCCTGGCTATGACCCAGGACACACTTTGGGGACTGGTGACCAGGAATCCCACAAGTGGACTGGCCAATAAGAGTTAGAAGCTCCAGAAGATAATCCTGGCAAGAGGGCTAGATGCCCTATAAAAGGAGCTCTCCTTGTAATGAGATGAGCCAAACATTCAATCTTTGTAGATAGAAAATCAGCATCTCTATCTTAGTGTATCACTACTAACCGCTGTCTAGTAGTTAGAAGTATCCAAGTGAGAGTGCGCCACTGTTCAATTGTAGTATAGTGAAATTATCCTACTGGCTAACAAGGAATCACCAGCTCACAGAACCCCAAGACCCAACTGGTAGCTATAGATTTTTGCCATATAATCTCCTATCAACAACCTTATACAATTACAAATAATAAAGATAAAACATTCAAGACTAGAAATCTTGACAGGGTGGTATGATTCAGGTATAGTGAGTGACAGATAACTAGTATAGGGATTGCTGCTTGAAATTGGCCACACACCTAATTAAATCTATTATAAGTATTTTGAAATCAACAACATAATGTCACATGTTGTTAGTTGTGTTATGGGGCAGCTCTGTGAGCATCCCCTGTGCCTTGTAAGATATGTTGCTAGGCAAGGTGTCAATATTGGTTATAATAAAATCTCCAAAGTGCATAAACTTAAACTAGCCAAGCCAATTTATCCTGTTAAGGAGATCTAATTGAAAAACATATGAGAAAATAGGTACTTACATTACACCTTCTGTATGTAGGAGGGTAGGTGTGAAAAATTTGTAAATGTCCTCTAAAAAACAGTGTAACTCCTTAGCACCAACTGAGTTGCATAAGGAAGTAGACAAACAACAATTGCCAGTATACCAGCTCAAGAGGAGTCTAAGCTGAAGCTAGGACAATATTTACTCCTTTAAAAACAGTAGTGGCGTTGTAACATCAAAATTACTCCCCCTTGGGAAAGCAATTACCCAAGTGATTCCCCAATTATTGAATAATTTATGGCACTCTTATCAGACATCTGCCTTATATGGGGATCAAATTTTTTGAATCCTAAATGGAACACTACCTGGGCAATCCCCATGGCTAACATGATGTACATCAACAGTATGTGGATTTCCATGGTACTATATGACCCTACATCTTCATATCAAGCAAAGTATCTTTCTCTTCCCAATTCCCCATTTTTTGTTTATTATACTTCCCAGAAGTATATACACAAGAAAAACAATGTAAATAATTCATTTATAAAATCATAAGATGATTTTATAGTGTTTATTAAAATAAACTTAAATAAATATTTTTAGGTGAACCCGTACAATGAATTCAATTACTTGAGCTTGATAGTCGTATTTGAGCTACTAGAGTACAATTTTTATCAGGGGTTTTACTATATTTTAGCTTTTTAAGTTCTTGAATAGGTGAAATCTCTTTTAAAACGTATACCGTGTTAGCTAAATGCATTGAGAAATTATATTTCGCTACAAATAAAAACAATTATAGTCAATTCACAGTCTAAAACTATTGTCAGATGTCGCAACATATTTGATTACTCCCTCTCGGGAAATCATCTCCCGAGAAATGACTCAATTGCCAAGTAAAGGTGGCCCTAGCATGAAATTCAGATATTGCACTGGGATCAAATGTTTGAGTTCCAAGGGAATATGGATCTCCAAAAGCCCATGTCTGCCATGATCTATATGGACGCTATGTGGCTCTTCAGTTAGCTATATAATGCTTTTCTTTATTTAATAAAGATATATTATCTACTTGAATTCCCCCTTCATATCGTATATTATACTTCACAGAAGTATATACTCGACACAGGGTTGGGAAGTTACGATAGAGGTGCTCTATTATTCATAAACGTAAAAAACTAGACCATGCGTGCCAACAAAAGCATGATTAATCAATTCAAAGAGAATAGTTAAAAAGGTAATTTGCGGATTTAAATAAAAGGATAATAGCGATTAATTAAAATGTAAGCGAGCTGGCAACTTTTTATAAAAGTGAATTTAATCTAAATATAAAATTTAATGGAACTAAGCATTTTTTATTATCTTCATAAGATCATATTTCATTTTAGAAAAGCATATCAACGTTGTTAACTAGACCTTCTCTATGGTATGGAAATAGTTTGTTGATTATGTGTACGGTGCTGTCTGTGATATGAGGACTGCTATAAACAGAGTTCATGTTCTGGATTGATGCAGCTGAGCAGTGCATGGCGACTTGGGAGACAACGAGTGCTTGGATGCTAAGTTTAGAGAGGTATAAGCCCATTGTATTCTAATTCTAATCGATACCTGCAAGATTGTCTAGTATGAGTTTATATACTAACTTGGATTACTTTAAGCAAGCTATTAAATGAAGTTAATCATTATGATCCTTTTTAGCATCCGCAGTTAAGGATAATCTTAAAGTAGCTAGTCTTTCGGGACAATCACTAAATATGGGGCTTTCAGTTTATTAGCTTCAATAGTTGACATGTTTGCCGGTTCTCCTTTCACGTGGTTTGCAGCGAGCGGCGTATCTATCGTACTTCTCGCTAAAATACGTTTATCTAATATTCGGTTGTTTTTTGAAAATCAGTAGCTTTGATTTAATCCAAATGACGCAATTTTTAGTCTCAAAAATTACCTTCCTCTTAAGTAAAATCAACCGAGATCCAAGTTGAAACATATGCCCACTTAATCACAGATACCTCCTTGAATTAAACTGGTTTCTTAAATCACTATGCTTTTGATAATTCCTTGTGGCTAGACTACCAACTCCCATGACGAGCAACCCGCTTCGGCAAGGAGTAAAGTGATATCATTTTAGTCTAAAAATGATTTGCTGCTGAAATCATATAAAGAACAAAATCCACTAAGATTCTCTTCAGTCTTTACTTCCTCAGTTGGGAAGTTTCCTACGAACAAGCAACGGGTTTACACTCGATGCTTGATTACCTCGTGTTCGTATTGCTTGTTTTACGAGTCAAATTTATTTTTTAGCTTTTCCTTATTGGCACAAAAGGATGCTGTGTTTTCAGTTAGCTATGAACAATCCAACTCAATAAAACATGTGGTGACATGTCGATAGATAATCATTTGCTTGCTGTTTTCTAAAAAGACTTGTCAAGAAGTTGGATTATACATGCCTTCGAGTGTTTTGATAACAGCTCCAGAATGATACCGACATTTCATAAAAAATAGAGGGAAGGGTTTGAAAAAATCTAGAGGCAGCACTTTTACTAGGGGGCAGGCAGATGTCCCGTCAATTTTTGTTCCGTCGACTGACTTCCCGTCAACCAACAAAAAGCACAATAGTTTTCCGTTACTCTAATTAAATACAAATAAAAACAAACCAATATTCCGTCAAAAAAAGTAAACCCAATCAATTGCTAACTTTGAGAGTCAATATAAATATACACTACATATTAAAATATGCTCAGATTCCGAAAGAAAATAAAACAACTAAAACTATTAAATTCTAATAAAAATAAATTTGAAATCCTAAAGTATAAAAGTTTATTATTAAATAGATAAATAATAACCAAATATTTTAAAAATGGAAATAAGGAGATAAGCAAATAATTTATTATATAAATATTATCAATTATTCAAACCCAAAGTTCATGCCATTTGATACCCTATTCAGGTATTTCAACCTCTCACCCCTTTTGTAGCCCCTATGTACCAGATTGTACTTGTGTCCTTCTTCAGTTCATGCTGGCTTTTCTTGAAGGGGGAGGGACTCCATTTTCAATATCCCTAAGGATCTTATTAGCCCTGTCTTTTGAATTCTTTAGGCCCAAAAACAGCCTGTCAAAGAATGGCTTGCTAACCCCCTGTCATAGATAATGTCATCTTAACCCAAAATTGCTTGCCCCTAGAAGAAAGCAACCAAAAAGCTAGCCCCAAAAACCCATGAAGAGCCCAGCTGATCTAGACCAAGTCATTGACAATGAATGAATTGTGGCAAAGAATGTGCAGGGTTTGCCAATTTTGTCAAATGAGTCAAAAAAGGCTTGGGAACCTCAAAACAGGTAATTTGGTGCTTTTTGGCACCAAAATTAATTTATGACATCACAAAGTTTTAAGTAACTTCTGGAGGCTTGGTGACAAAAATTGAGGCCCTTCACGCCATTTCAAAAACTCAATTCCCTAGAACTACTTAAGTAGTTCAATAATACTTTAAAGTTAAAACCATTATCAAGTTTTAAAGATTGCAGATCATTGTCCCCCAAAGATAAAGTTCCTTCTTGCTTATGTGCCCATGTGGTACCTTGAAGTTCATGGCTTAGATTTTGCAGTTTTTGCAGCCTCCACACTGATTTTGGGCAACAGCGCCCATGTTGACACTATAGTAAAGTGACAACCCAGTTTCACTTAATGGTGTTTTCTGGATGTTGACACTTTTTTAATTAACAAAACACTTTACCCTAATCATTTTTAATATAAAAATATTTTTAAATACATTTTAATACTCAATTGACCTCAGAAAGTTCAAAAATGCAATAAAAAACACCATAAGTAATAAGAATAAGGAGATATAAGCAAGTTTTTTCAATTTACTATGTAAATTACACTCTTTATTTTTAAAATTATTTTTTATTCCCATAAAAATTAAAATTCCAATGAACCAAAAATAAAGATATTTTATATATAATAATAACTACAAAATATAAGAAAATTATAATTTTAATTTATTATAATTTATAAAAGCACAACTGAAAATATCTAATAGGCTTAAGATAAATTAACAAAGTATAAGATATTTCTTAAAAAACCACATTAAAACTGTATATTAAACTTATTATTTATACCAAAAAAGATTAGTACTATCCAAAAAATAAAACATATAAAATCCAAAAGTAAAAAATATACAGGCAAAGCAAGGTAAGGTTTATTGGGCTAATTAAAGCCATCAGCAAGAGCAGTTGCAACATCTTCTAGGTACTTCTTGATCTCTGCCACCTTGTACTTCTTCTTGACCACCTTCTGGACGTCCTCCTGGTAGTCATGGTCCTTATCCTTTCTCTTCTTGGGGGCCACCTGGTTGGCCAGGTTACAAAACTTGGAAACAGTCTGGGCCTGCTTCCTGCAGCTTGGAGAAGAACTTGTTGTACTTGGGGTTAGACCCAAACTTCAACTTCAGGTGCTTGTGCCATACTTTCAGGCTGGACGTGGTCTTCATCTCCCCCTTGAGGCAGGTGCTCTGACAGCTCCATGGCTCTGTGGCCCTGCTCTTTCCTCTCCAGGCAGTCACCTTCTTACCTACCTAATGTTGCTCAAAGTAATCAAGGTAGCCCTTGAAGATGGTGGAGTGCTTCTTGATGTAAGCATCTTCCAGGTAGGCCTCAAAGCCAATCCCAGTATTCTCTGGCTGCACAAAAGCCAAGGTAGCAAACTGGGTGACAGCAAAGCGGCACTTCCTTTTATCATTGTTGAGCTACTTCTCAAAGAGGCCCTTCTTGCTCTTGAGATTCTTGATGAGGGCCTGTCTAAAATGTAAGAAGTAGCCCTGAACTTCCATATTAAAGATGGCCTCAAAGGCTTTGAACTAAGCTTTCTCAAAGTCCATGAAAAATTACCTTTGGCCCAAGTAAGCGTGCATAAGCTAGCTGCTTAGCGGCTAGGGCAGACCCATCCTTCTCAGCGGAGGAAGAATTTGCTCTGGCGGTGTGAATGGGAGGGGGAGACTATTGATGGGAAGGGAGCTTAAAGTATCCTGGAAAATTTTAAATTCTCTGGTGTAGACTTCTGTCTTGGCATCAGGCAGAAGGAATAGCACAAGGGAGATGACCTGGTCATTGAACTGCCCATGAAGAACCCAAAGCTGCTTGAATAGGAGGGACATGTTGCAAAAGTGCCGTTGCACAGCCAGGTGGTAGCAGTATTGAGCTGCTCCAGGTTTTGGGTTGTGGTGTAGTCTATAATCCTATCCTTCACTTCCTGCCAATTTTCATAGAGCAGGAACATCTCAACATCCTCATTTTTTTGAGGGCATATGTGAAGACCAGGTCTTTAATTGTAGTGGCGCTCTTGGCCAGGAAATTTGAGGCTTGATGCCTATCACTAACAAATTTTACCAGCTGATTGTGGGTTAGAACCCTCTTCAAGTTGGCAGGGAAGAGGTACTTGCAAGCAAGCACAGCTAGCTGGGTAGGGGAAAGGTCCTTGGAGGTAGACATGATCTGCACAAGGTACCATTTCAGGAGACAGGCAATGGTTGTATTTGGCCTGATGCAGGTATGCCCACCCTTAATGATTTGTACCAAGTCCCAGCTCTCAGTGTTGAGCTGCACTGGGCAGAGCTGTCCTTGCATGTATAGTGGTGGCTCTTAAAGCCCCAGTTGGCATTCTTACAGGAAAAGATGTACCCATTAGCCATCATGGCCAGCCCACCCTTCACACTCATGATAGGAAAATATTTGGGCAAGGAGGAAGAAACCTTAAATTTGCCATCAACATTGTAGATATTATGGGCCAGCAGGAGTGTGATGGATCCAGGTCCAACCAGTCAAACTTGCCATTATCTTGCCCTTGACTCTTATTACCATTACCTTCCTGTGACAAAGCTTTGAGGAGCTTTGCCTCCAGGGAGGCAATTTTGTGAGACAACACTTTATTGTCATCTCATCAACAAGCCATAATTTTGACACTCTATTCCTCCCTATTTCTTAACGCCTCAACTTCACAATTGGCTCTGTCCTTCACCTTTTGTAAAATTTCATTGAACACTAACAACAATTTCCAGGAGTTCCATGCATAAACTTGATTTCCTTGCGCAGGGGTTCCCTCTTTGGCAAAATAATTAGAATATAGTTCTTCAAAAACCGCCTTCACTTCTACCAAAGATTCCTCAGGTGCTATCTTAGAGACCTCCAGACTTGCCCACGTCTCCTCAAGCAAGCTGTAGGAACTTTTTTCTTGAAGCAGCGGCCTTGACACAAAGCACCCAAATTTCGCTCTTTTCAATAGTAATAAAGAAGACATGATAATTAAAAAAAAGAAGTTGAGGGGAAAGCGTCAAAATTTAAAATATATCTTTATTTAAAATTATATGTTTTTGCATATTTACCATTTAGGGCATATTTGGCTGAAAACCCCTCTGGTTCCTGAATAAACCTATGATTCATATCACATGGTCCATGATATTTGAGTCATCTGAACCTAGATCTTTACCTAAAAAGATCCCCTGTAATTATCAGCCTATGATAATTAACCTACAATGAAAAAGAGTCACCTGATGCCATTCATCTCAATGTATCAATTTGGCATGAAGCTTCCTTAGCTCCCGGCGCCAAAACCCTGTGGAATATACACATTCCAAAACTCAGCTATCAATGTTCCAACTGGGAACCAGCTGATCAAACCTGAATCCCTAGACATCATTGCCTTTATTTAGTTATCTTCACATTTAATGGGTTTTTGCTTTAAACCCCATTAAAACAATTTGAAACTTGAACAAGGCGCCCAGCAATTTTCCCAGGCCGTGCCTCAACGCTCCAGCGCCTCAGCACCAGAAAAAACACTGGGCAGTGCCTTGGCACTTCTCAAAACAATTAGGCGGTGCGGCAATGCTTCTAACCTAATGAATTTGCCAAAACAGTGCTTCTAACCCAAAATTTGGGGTTTACTTTTGATTAACCTTAACCAAACTTCTTGACACAGTTAAGGTGTCAGGGACCAACTTTGCAGGGAATAAACTTCCCAGCTGATGAGCCAAGGCCCCTACATTCAATCCTGCTATGACTGAACTGATAGGAACTGTGACCATTGCAAGATGCCCAAGCTGTCCTAGATAGGCAAACCTTCCAAACATAGAACTTAATTGCCCTAGTAGATAGTAACCCAACAATATATCAAGAGGTAAAAGGAGGCGTAAGGTCTAACCAGAGTAGGTTCAGAGGGTGGGAGATCAGAGGAACAGCCATAGTGAAATTTACATCCCCAGTGTCCAGAAGGATATTTGAACCATCCATTGGCAAGGGATTCCTTCTGGTGGGAGTCATCTGGGGAGGAATTATACCAGTTGGTTGTTGGAGTTGGGTTTTCCAAGGTGAACACCTTGGACCAGAAGTAGGCTAGAAACCAAGATAGGAAGAGAATTCCTCTCATGGCTTCAGAAAAGGATTGTTTATCAAAGTGGATGAGTAGCTAGAAGAGTAAAAGTCTTTATTGTTGGAAAAATTTGAAAGAATAAGAAGTGGGCACTTAAATAGCTTTGAATTCAAGGCTGAGGAGTTTGAGTGGAGTTTGAGGGGATTTTCATGAGTTTATCATGTAAACTTACCAATTTCATGTATTGGATACACTGGTTCTTAATAATAAACAATAAAAGTTGGTTACAAAAAAAGAGCCACAAAGATCTGGTGATGGACAAGCTAATTAAGCGGGAAGCACTGGGAGGATCCAATATGTTGAAGTACGGCGCTATGCCTAAAGGCAGAGAAAGCAGGTTTAGAGCGGTTTGAAAGGCTAAGATCAGCCAATCAAACTCTGGATGGTAAGTGACGTGCACCCGCTTAATATTAACCTTTTTGACTTCAAAAGGCTTTTAAAAAGCAAAAAACAATTGAATTAAATGTTCATAAATAGGTAAATCAATGTTTGATGAAGATCCGATACTAACGTTGCATTCTTTAGCAGAGTTCAGGGGTTGAATCCAATTTCCAAAGCTTCTGAGACCAACCCTATCATTGTGAAGTGTATCAAGTGAAGTTTGTAAATTTAAATCCTTTGAGTAAGTGTTCTGGTGCTGGTTGGTGAACTTGTTGTTATCATGTGTGTGAATAAGATTCAAGTAGGCAGGGAAAGAATCCCTGACATAAGGCAATGTAACCAATATAATTAAATCCTCATTAATTATATTCCCATGTATTTATTAATTAATCTTCCTGGTTAATTAAATTGTTTTTGAGAAGCCTAGTTTCCAAGATTGATTTGGCCAATCTTGCCTTCTGTTCTTTTATTGAATATGGATACTAAGTTTTCAGGAATCTTTATCTGAAGAATTCCAGCCAAACCTATCTACATAAAACAAACAGCAAAAACACAGCAACTTTATATCTCAGAGTATTTATTCAGCTAAATACTTAACAGTGACTGCTGTACAGTCACAAGGAGCATGGCAAAAGCCAGGAAAGTAATCAGGGTGGGGCTTTGAGTCATCCCCAGATGAACTGGAAGGAGGGGAGTTCAGTGGGGGGAGCAGAAGGGTTTTTGTCTTGGTGCTCCTCATGTGTGGGAGTCTTACCCTTGATAGGGGACTTCTTAGCTTGGCAGCACTTTTATTAGGCTCCTCATCTGAAGCTGAGTTATAGGAACTGTGGTCAGTAAGTGAACCATCAGTTTCTTCACCCCCAGTGGAGTAAGCGGAGCTCTTCTTGGGGGAGGGCTTTGGGGTAGCTTTTTTGGATGATGAAGGCTTTTACTTTGGGGTCATGGGGGCCTTTATGGGACACTTGGTTCCTTTGGGCTTCTTTGAGGTGTTCTTGTCATAAAATAATAAGCTACAAGTTCTAAGGTAAAGCTTTGTATTTTTTAAAAAAACTTAAAAAGTATAATTTATAAAAAGTAAACTTTATATGGCTTTTATTGACATTTAAAATTTAAAAAAATTGTATAGTTTTATTTTATTAAAGTTTTATATAATAAGTTAAAAGTTAAGAGATTGATGTAAAATTACTATTTAGTAAAAAATTTATTGTAAAAATTAAATAATATGAAAGAGAAAAGTTAAAAATACAAAATATCAAAAGATCAGATTATTTTATTATGTAAAACATAAAGTTTTGTATATGCAAAGTGAAAAGTGTTGACATTATGAGTGTCAATTAGTAAAAAAAGCTGAATTCTCACTGATGATTAGAAAAACTGTAGACATTCTTATTGACAATATTGTCAATGTTGATTTTTCTTGAAAAATTACTATCTTTTTTTATAGTACACTTAATTAAATTTAAACAAACTAGCAAATGTTAACTGTTTTTCTGTGCTTTTTTGTTCACATAATAAAATAAAAAATAAATATGAAAATAAGTTTAAAAATTATCAACATTATTTATTTATTTATTTATTTATTAAAAACAATGTGTTGAGGGTGTGAATATGGTAGTTTACCATTTTTTATACTAAAAGTTGTTAACACATTGGTTAAGATAATGAAAAGGGTAAAGTGTTGACAACATCACTTGCAGCATTCTTTATATGAAGTGGAATATTATATTAAGCTTAATTGTACCACTCTAATTTGCTTAACTCCACCCTGGCAGATGATCATGAGCAAATAAACAACATTTATGAGTGCCAACATTATTTTTAATAATAAATTCTATAGTAACTTACATAGTAACTCACACTTAAATTATTGGATCACTGTTAGCCACCAATCCACTTAATATTTAAGCCAGAAAAAAGTGCCACATATATATTTATAAGATGAACATTTTAATAATCAAATGTATGTGCAATGTCTTTTTCAATATGTTGATTCAATAAAAAAATATTTTTAAATGCACACATAGCTTTTTTATTATAGATGTTTCAGTTTTAGTATTAAAAATAAGTTTGGCTTAAAAAGTGTTGACATTGACACTTTTACGTTGTGAAAACAAATGAACTAATTTTTATTAGTAAAAGTAAAGGGAAAATTGGGTTAAATTAGATTTTTATTAAGCTTAATATTAAATTATGTCAAAATGGGCACAATTTTGTCATGTTTTCTGGGTTTGCACCCCTGAACACTTTAAGAAATGTTAATTAAGCTAGCACAACTAGCAAAAACATAAGAGATTTTGAGTTTTGAGTCAACAGTGACCATGTTGACAAAGTGTTGACATGGCCACTGTCAACATTATTAGTGTTGACATGGGTGCTGTTGCCAATTTTGGACCCTCAATTTTGAAATTGAAGAAATTGTGAAGCTTATTGTGAGAAAGTGTATTTATAAAGCCCAGTCACCATTCCACAATCAGTTTTATTATTCTGTTCTGCCCTAGTTTTCTTTGGCTGCATTGTCCCTCTGCCTCTGCTTGGAGATTTCTGCCTTCAAATTATGAGTTTATAATCTTTTTGTTAATTTTCAATTCTTTGATGTTTTGTATTATATCTCCTGTTTTTTGAACTTTTCAGAATTTTGCAGAGACTCCACCATGACACCCCCACTGACTTGGCAAAGCAGTTATGGTATCCTTCTAGGGAAATTGTGGTCTTGATGCCTTCATTCAGGACAGAATCTACATAGTTACAGATAATATTGTTCTTATCAGGCCCATATCTCTTCTCAATGAACTTCTCAGACGGCTGGTTTTTTAAGTAAACAATGAATCTTGCCATCAGATCCTTATTAGCCACATTCCATTCATCTGCATCCAGTAGATTCACTATCTTTAATATGTCATCCTTCTTCAGAAAGCACAGCACAGGGTACCTTTCAATTATCTGCTTGGTGATCCCTGAGGTATCTGAGGTGTACTTCTTGTAAAGATATTGAAGGACTTCATTTTCCTAAGGCAGGCTTGGCAAAAAAGGAAGTAGCATCCTTGGGTTACACATCCCAAGGCTTCCCTGAATGCTATAGATTGGGTGGCCTTCAAGTCAAGAAGGACTAGCTTTGGGTTTTTGAGTCTTATTGAGGCAATAGGATCCTTGGGTGGCCTTCCTGCTGATACGGGCCTTGTTTTTTGCTCCTCCAAAACAATTGACTGTATCTCTTTCTTATTGATCTTCAGAGTGTGCACATAGCTCTACTGCTTGATATCATGAATTTTAATCCACTAGGGGCTTTGATTGGACTACTAAATGATAGTTCACAAGTTGATTCATGCAAAAGCCTTTGCTTTATATTTGACATGTAGAGCTATCTTTATCTGAATACAGGTTGACATTAAAATCTGAACCTTATGGATCCTATCCGCCTCTCAATACTTGGATTATCTCCAATAAAGCCACTAGGATTGAACCTTTGGGTATAAACTTGAATTCTATTTTCCCCAATAAAATAAGAAAAGTTTTGCTCATTAAATTTGACTTTGAATCTTCAGCACCCATATTACATTTGCTAGGAATATAAATATTATTCATACTCAGATCAATCAGTCTTAAATCCAGAAAATAAAGTCTTACATATTTAAGACTTTTCCCAAGTTCTTATTTATGTCAAATAATAAAGAACAACTCAACACTTGGTTCCAATCACGAGGCAGTAGATGAGAGGCACCACTCTCTCCTCTACTTCCTGTATAAATGGCCTGAAACTGATTAAAAATCTTGGCGCTGCTGGAAAAGATGGCATCAGATAGCCAAACATCATTATTCTTAAGCACTTTCAGTTAAATATTGGCCAATATATGACCATCCTGTCTTCATCCTCATTTATACCTTCATAAAGTAGGAATAAGAATACATTATTGGCAAGCCTTACAAGATAATCAATGACTAGATCCTTTGCTATAACTGGATTGTTGACTGGGATGGAAGAATCTTTTCTTTTATTAGTTATGAACCTGATTAGTTTATGATACATATGACCATTGATTGCTGTTGATTATTGAGATTTGATAGGGCTTGGATGATTATGCCTGAGGTGGGCATATTTGACTTCAAGGGGATATTGGTTATAAGGTCCCACTCCATCAGGCGCTTAAAAGATCTTTTGAAGGAGGATGTACATGGTCTTCAGGTAGAGTTTTAAGAAATTTAAGCCTATTAGTGATAATAATTGAGGGGCATCCTTTATGCTCACACTTTAACTGTTTTACAGCAGTTGACAAAAAAATTTGTTGCTATAGAATTAATATTCTTCATATACAGTAGCTGGCCTCTTTTGGGCACTCATTGTTAAGAAAACTTCTGGAAGCTCATCAGAGATGGTGGAATTTACATCCTTGTTAGAAGGACTTTGATTTTCTTTGGCTAAAAGCCAGGAAAATTCTTAGCCTGCCTTTTGATTGACTTTCCCTTTATTGTAGTTGAAGTTGCTTTTTGGTGTTGGGCTTTGGGTTGTCTTTGCTAGACTTTTTTTTTCTTTATTCTGATCATCATCTTCAGTTGGAATTTCATTTTTATTATTTTTTGATGTCACATCTTGGGTATTTTGGTTGGTCTTCTTTGCATTATCTTCTTTCTTCTTGACTTCCTTTGACTTGAGGCTTTTGATGGGAGTTCATCTCCTGCACTATTGTAGAATAACCTGTCTTAGGAGCTGCTAGTGGTATTATTTGATTTTCCTCCTTCAGAAGATTGAGTGGCTTCTTTTTTTTAGGCACTAGACTCTTTAGCCTTGTTGGCTTAGAATTGGTTTCTGAGAGGCATATTGAATGAAAACTAACTTTTTAAATGTATGATTTTTTAATGATTGTTTTTTGTTTTTACTTGGATTTCTTTTAGTTGCCCTGCGTTTATCTGTTATGCTTTTAGTTGGTTTGCTTTTAATTGTTGCCAATTTACTAGTAAAAGTAATAGTATTTCTTCTTACCCTCAAAGTTAGAGTTTTGAAGATAGTTTTGATTGATGGGTTTAGGAGTATAATGTAAAATAATTTGATAAATTTAAGATGGGGATAGGGGGTCTTTTAGAGTAAAACTACGGGTGTTTGATACTGGGTTGTTTTAGTTTTTAATTGATTAAGCTTGCCAAAGCTTAATTGGGGTTGAAAATAAATTGCTAATATTTATTTCAGTCCAGATTTTGTGCTTGAGAGAAAATTGGTCTTATATTTATCTAGTCAAAAAGCCCTTAGCCAGCTAAGAGGTTTGAGGCTTAGCACAGTTAATCCCTACAATTTGGTGGGAGAATGCTCTGAAAGGCCAAAAACATTTAGTTAGTACCCAAAAACATAGCGCTTGGGCCTTATAATTTAAGCTTTGATCAAGAAATTCATTGCTAATATCAAAATAAAACTAGAAAATAACAATATAACTATTTGTGATTTATTATATTTTAAATTCAAAAATCTTCCTTTTTATAATATCAAATTTTAAATAGATGTTGAGGATTGAAAATTAGAAATAATTCACGGATTTGTATTTTTATTGATGTGGATTAATGGGAAGTTTGAATTTTAGGGATGTCAGAAATATGTGCTTTTTAATTGGTATCAAGTTCTATTTTGGTTTTTAGTTCCCTTTCATTTCCATATAAAGAGATAGAGTAAAAAATCAGAATTCAGCCTGCCAGCAGAAAATGGCCCAGGGACTTATAAGAATGGTTTAGCAAGTTAAGTGTTATCAAAACCAAGCTAACCAAAGGAAATACTATCCATCAACCTTATTTAAAGATGAGTTCCATCAACAAAATCTCCGTCATTTCAACAAAAATTGGTTGCTGAAACAAGATTGACAGAAAATCTGCCTACACCAATTTATTTGGGTGTTAAGCAACAGTGTAGAGTACAGGGTTGCTGGACGGCACCTGGATCCTGGGGCATTCTTTGACGTCTTCAGGTCAATACTTTTTATCAGGTGAGTCTGATGGAGCCAGGGAGAGCTTAGCTGGCTTATTGCTCTCTCTGATCTCTCCCTTATCTTGCTTTCTTTGGGTAGCAGTGATTCTGAAGTGTGTGTAATTAGACCATCAATTGTTCCCATTGCTGTGGGAGTTACTGCAGGAGGTTTGTGGCTGCTGTTGCTAGGCAGAAGGCAGGTGATGCAACCAGTGGCATTGAGATCCTTCTTTTTCTCTCTTTCCAATCTGCACTTTGTAAAGCACATTATATGTCTGCTCTGCTTTTTTTACTTTAGGTACAAACATTTTAAGTTGGTCACTTGGTCAAGGTTGACAGGCCTCATCACACAGTACTTGAGGACATCATGGTGCATGAGATGTGTAGCTGTCAGGAATATTTCTGACATAAACCAGATTTCTACTGAGGAAAAATGTTGGAAACAAAAAGAAATGCCCAAGAAGAGGGGCGAAATTTGATAGGGAATTTCCCCCACTATCAGGGGAGAAGAAAAATCAAATTTGGGAAAAACAGATTTTTATGGAAACTGGAATAATTTAACATCCAGGCTGGCGCCCGCCCCCTCTGCCAGCCTCCCGGCACCCAGCCAGCCACCTGCAAGCCTCCCACCAGCCACCTGCCCGCCCAGCAGGCTCCTGCTGCCCAGCCAGCCACCCACAAGCCCCCTGCTCACCTGCCAGCCACCCGCCTGCTGCCAGTCCCCCGCCCGCCAGCCAGCCTCCTGCCCGCCACCTGCAGACCTGCTGCTTGCCCCCAGGCCACCCACCCGCTCCCTGGGCCCCAGCCAGTTTCCCACCTGGGTCCCAGGGCCCACTCCCCAGCCAACCAAAACCCACCATGACACCCAGCCAATCAGAAAAGTCCCCTGAAGCAAGGGAAAATTTTAAGAAAAATTCTTGGGCCCAAGGAGAAGGGCAAATTCATGTTTCACAACCCAGGCCAAATTCTAAAAATATAGAGGAAAAGCCAAAAATAACTTCATAAGATAAAAATAACATGACCTACAGCCAATGGAACCAGGTGGATGGCAACAATCAGCTAGGCCTAGACTCCAACCAAACTAGCATCCTCAAACCAAAAATAGAAGTGTTTAAACCAAGAGTTGTCAACACCACCTGAACACCCATCCAGAGAAAATTATTGGCCCCAAACAGAACTGTCTAAAACCCCAACAGATTGCCCAGGAACAAGGGTTTAGCCATCCCTTCAAAAACCAATTCCCATGACCAAACTTTTGGGGGCTCCAGTCCCCTTTTTTACTCACATTTGAAAAACTTTGCAAGTGGGGGCCCAGTATAAATAAAGGATCTCCTCTCAGTAATAGCTTGTACTATTATTGAGACTAATACCCTCAATAAAGTGAAACTTCCAACTTCAAATACAGTTAAAACTTATAGATCAAGCCCCTGCCAACCCTCCAACCTAGTGAAGATGAATCACCTCATCTTCACAGCTGTACTCACAGCTTGCCTTGGGATTGGAGGCTACCAACAGAGTTCAGAGTTCTTTGGCCCCTCCACAGAAGGACTAGGTTATGATCCATACTACAACCCTGGCCAACTTAACTCTTCAAACACTGGACCCTGGCCGCCTCTGGTATCTCCCCATTTGACACTCTCTATAGCCATGTATACATCTGCTTACTACATCCTCACCTACTTTGCTGGGAGCTTCAGACGCTTCAACATACACGCCAAGGTATTCTGTTGGCTGATGACAGTGTATCCCATAATCACCGCCTTGATGGGTTTCCATTTCTCCAATTTTCTACCATACATACTCCAAGTGGTGCCCACCATTTTAGGGTATTACAGTAGCAGTATAATCAAAGACCATATTGTATTGAGAGCTCATGTCTAGCCCTGCCTAGGCTCTTGCCAATCCCTTTGTAGTACCAATTTTTGTTAGGTTCTTGGATTTGAAAATGATCATGGGCGCTGTGCCCTTTATTACAGATCTAGCCAGGGAGTCTCACTTGAAGGTTTCCAAGTCCTTTTATACATGAGCTTTGCATCATTTGTCACACCAGGTGCCCATGTTATGGGTCAGACAAACAGAAAGCTTTGTAATCTAGAAACATACCAAGCATGCACATCTACATTATTTTGTTCCAGAAAGACTGAATCTTATCTGTGGCATTGTTTTTTATGTTGTTTGCTTCATCAGACAACTCCAGAACATGCTACAAAGGTGTTACACTATGTGGGCAAGAGTAACACCCTGGTTGTTGGCTTGTGTAAAAAGGGGTGCCAAAAGAACCTGTGACCAACCAGGGCATTGGAGGCAGGGACATAAATCACCATAATTTGTTAAAGGGCATGTTATTTTGGCTTTTTCTCCTGGTGTACAGTGTACCCAATGCACATAGAGCCCTGGTGTTGCAACCCAGGTTCAAACCTCGCCTGTCAACGTATCTTACGATACACAGGGGGCGCTCAATGACTTGCCCCTTGACGTATCTAACGTTATGAATGAGTCTGGTGGCAATGTCAAATGGCGGGAACTTTATCCTAACTAGGAGCGTTGCCAATTTGCCCTGCTGATCCCCGGACAAGTTATTCCTTGGCTCTAAACCTTACATGGAACTTCTCACTATGCCAGCCCCTTGTGGCCTTGTGGCTTTCCCTATATAGTATATTAATCACAATATTCTACAATAAACAATACCTTATTCTTATTATTCTGTCCTTTCTATTAGACTGTTGTCTTCCC
>QTSX02005977.1:0-79109 GCA_014839935.2 Entomophthora muscae | reverse complement strand
TATGATTAGGAGTTCAGGTTTTACAAACTTAGCTATGATTTCATTGCCAATAAACTTTATTATATCATTTCCTTTGTGCTCTTTTGTAGCTTGTGCTACAGGAAATCTAATTAAATAGTCAATAGCTGTGATAATGTACCTTTTACCTTTGTTATTGTCAGGCATTGGTCCCAAGATATCCAGAAACCACACTTTGAAATGTTGTGTGATTGATACTGGTATTACTGACTTAGGGGGTTTCTTGAAGCAGGCATACTTTTAAAAGACCTCACATTGGTCTAGCACTTCCTTGATGTTGTCCAGCATGATGGGCTACCAGTAGTGTGTCTTGAGGTATTCATGTAAGTTTCTGCTACAGGTGTGTCCCAGATCTCTGTGGTATCAAAGGATTGTGTCAATCTTTTGTATTGACGGGATGTAGGGTACAGTATCCCCACTTGGTAGTATGTAATTTAAAGTGCCATATACATGTTTGAACATATGTTTGTTCCTATGAAATTTCTCTTGGATGTCCATTGGTGTACCAGGTGAGAACCCCTCTTGGAGATTTCCTATTGTTAACATGGGCTAATTGGGGTCCCCATTAGTGCATAGGGGATGTTTATGGTATAACCTTGATAGGGCATTGGCAGTAAGCATTTCCTTGCCTGGTTTGTATTCAATTATCATTTGATACCTTTGTATTAGGCTCATTTATTCAGCTTGTTGTCTAGATAGGTGTTGTTGAGTCTTGAAGAATACCAATGACTTGTGGTTGGTTAGCACTTTGAATATCTGTGTACCTTCCAGGTAGCATTATCAATTAATTAGATAGTGTACAATAGCTACCATTTTTTGTCATATATCAGATATCTTTGCTCACCATCAGACAGCTTTCTTGATTGATATGCTACAGGGATAAATTCCTTTTCTGCAGTTTGAATTTGGAGTACTCCTCCTATTAAGTAATAAGAGGTGTCAGTTTCTAGTTTGTACACTCCTTCACAATTTGGATATTGCAAGATGGGAGCAGTGACAATATGTTCTTTTAATTGCCAAAAGTGTTTATCTCTCAATGATGTTTATAAAAATTTGATTGTTTTGCCTGTGATTGCAGACAAGGAAGAAGTCAAGGTGCCGCAATCAGGGATGAATCTCCTAACATAGGCCACCATTCCTAGGAATGTTTGAAGCTCACTCTTATTTCTCAGATCTGGAATGCTGGTTATAGCCTGTATCTTTTCTGGGTCTGGCTTTACTCCATCTTTACTGATAATGTGTTCCAAGAATGGGAGTTCTGTTGAGAAGAAGTTGCATTTCAAGAGCTTGGCTATGAGTTTTTTCTTGCATGGTGTTGAGGACCAGGCAGACGTCTTTCCAGTGTTGTTCCTTAGTTGGGATGTATATGCTTATATTGTCAAGGTAGACAATAGCCTTTTTTCCAAGTGTTCTTTAAAAACTTTGTTCATAAAGATCACAAAGATACTTTGGGCATTTGTCATGCCAAATGTTGAGGACAACACATTCAAACAAGCCATAATTAGTTCTGAAGGCTGTTTCAGGTATTTTCTCTGGCTTAATGCGGATTTGGTGATAACCTGCTGTCAAGTCAATTTTTGTGAAGAATTGGGACCCCCAGGGCGTCAAAAAGATCATCAATCAGGGGCAGGGAATACCTGTTCTTAATTTTGACCTTGTGAGTTCCCTGTAGTCTGTAACTAGGCATAGCCCTCCATCTTTCTTTCTTTCTTTGCTACAAAAAAGACAGCTGCACCAAAAGGAGATTTAGAGGGTCTTATGAGTCTTTTTTCAAGGGCTTTGTCTAGATAGGCCTTCAGCGTGTTGTCTTCTTGTGGTTTTAGGCAGTAGATAGGTTGTGTTTTTGGAACAATCCCTTTGAGGTCAATTTCATATTGTATGCCTCAGTTGGGGGTAGCCCTGTGAGCTTTTTTTGGAAAATGGAAGGGAATTATTGAATTAGCTTTTGTAAAATTGGGTCTTGTTTGTGTGAGGTCTCTATATTTTTAAAGTAGATAATCTTATACGTGAAGGTATTTCAATTTATTTTGCTAGGATCCTTTTTGTCTTCAGTTTCCAAAATTTTCACATATACATGGTCCCTCATAAGCGTGTCAAGGTGGGTTGGATACATGTGATGGTGTACCTCACCTTGTTGTATGGTGAGGGTAGCGCTATCCCAGTCAATATGAGATTTGGTCTTTCTCATCCAGTCCAGACCAAGTATAACATTTTACTTTGGGATTAGTATTATTGGGCTACTAAAGGTAGTCTGTATATCCCATTTTGGAATGAAAGGGTTTTGCCTCTTTGGTGACTGGTATGCTCCTGTTATCTGCCATGATAACTCTATTGACATTACTTTAAACTGTTGGTAATTTCATAAGGTTGGAAAATTTCTTGTTAACAAGGGATTGGTCTGCTCCAGTATCAAATAGTGCTGTGCCCTGGTATCTTCAAAAGCAGAAAGGATAAATAAGGAGTTTATTTCCAGTTTGGGCAGAAAACAGTAGTAGATTGCTGAAGGGTACTTGGATCATGGTAATTGAGTCCACGTCTTGATCCCTGTACAAGTCTTGCAAAGTGGGAGAGGGTGGCTCACCTAAGCACCCCCCTTAGCCTTTCCCTTTTTGGTGGTGTTATCAGTGCTCATTTGATTTGCTTGAGCGGTACAATTTACGCCTTGGGAATGGGAGTTATTGGCTTGATTGTTCTGCTTGTAAGGCTGAGGGTCCTTATTTGCTGTGGGACTTTCTTTATGTTTGTTGGCTACATGAAGGTTGTCAGAATTTTGTGCAGCTTGTTTTCCCTCCAAAAATACATCTTGGAGGTTTTTGTAGCAGCTCATGCCAAACTAGTGTCTGCTGTGCATTGGGGGGCCATTTTAGAAGTCCAGTTGTGGTCTAGCTTCATCAAAGTTGATGATATCTGGAGTTTTAATCATGTATGTCTTCATAGGCTGAAATGCACTCCTCAATAGTTCCTGTCATTTTGAAGGTTCTGAGTTCTGTCATGTTCACAATGTCAGAGTCCTTTATGGCAAATTTCTCCAAGAAGGCAGTCTTGAACATGTCCCAGTCTTTGTTGTGACCAGGGTGTTGATTAAACCATTTGCTTACAAAGTGTGAGGTGGCCCTGGTAATATGTAAGGAAATTTTGCTTGCCCAGAGTTTGTGGGGTAGCCTAATTGTGTGTTTTTGTTTTGGGTACTTTGAATCCAGAGATTGGTATTTTATCAACATAGTCCTGAGAATGTTCCAATTTCTGCTGAGCATAGGTTTTGGAATACAATATTGGGTATTTTGGCAGCTTCAGGAACTGGAGGTGGATTCAGGTCTCCTTGAGTACTGAGAAAATTGTACTGTTTGGTTGTTACAAAGATATTGTTGAAGACAGTGAATTCTGTGGGGACGTCCTGATCTTCTTTGTATTGTCTCCAGCCAGTGGGGAGTAGCATCTTATGGGTTCTTTTCTTTAGAGGGATTTTTACTTTAAGTTGTGTAGGTGTGGATAACCTACCTTTGCTAACACTTTTGAGGATATACTTCTGGGAAGTATATAAAACAAAATAAAGGGGGAAATTAAGAAGAGAATGATAATTTATTGGGTATAAGTTTGAAGTATTATATAGTATCATGAGAAGCCACATACTGTTCATGTATGTCATGGTAGTCATGGGGCTTATCTAAGTAATTGTTCTTCTTAGATCATGGGGGTTTCCAGGTAATTTTCCTCTTAGGACTCAAAATTTTTGATTCCTATAATAGATGTGCAAATGATAATAGTGCCACTGAATTAATGATTAGTCAGGGAATCATTTGGATAGTCACTAGGGGAATTACTTTCCCAAGAGGGAGTAATCAAAGATGTTGCAACATGAGTAAAAACAGGGGTTTTGGAATCAGGGAATGCATGTGTTGTAAATTTCTCTATCAATGCTATTTTGATATGGCCTGTAAATTGTGATACTTGCAATGACTTGGTTGGATTCACTTTTGAATTCAATAGTTGCCCCCTTTCTGCAAATGAGTTGACATCAATATCCACTTATTAAATACTGTGCTACCTGCACTATTCTTATCCTGGTACAATTTCATCCCAGTCAACCCCATCAGCCACACTTTCTACCTATTGATCAATCTAAATTATTGTTCTACTATTTAAGTAGAATCTTTTCCCCAAATAAAATCAAGTTTGTCCACATTTGTGTTAGATTTTATAATCTTCAAGCCTTTTCCTTTCATTTTTGCCAAAAGTAAACTCTTTTATCTCATTCAAGGAAATTAAGGTACACCCCTTTAATTTTGCCCTGAAGGATAATCCAAGGCTAGCTTTGAACTGCAAACCTTTTGTAACAAAGGTTTCCCACTGTGTCCTCTTGAATGTTGTCCCCAAGAGCCAAACAAAAAAATGGTGCTCACTACAGGGCTATCAGCTGCTTGGTTACCCCATTCTCTGTGCATTCTCTGGTCCTTCTCCCACTGTTACTGAAGTACCTGAGTCCCCTAAGGTTTCAAGTCCTCTCATTGAGGAGAATATTACTGACTCTCCCAAAACACCTATGATGATTGTGTTGTTGCCTGGGCCCTTGTGCCCCCTCCCAGCTTTCTCTCTTAATCTCAAACAAGATTAAGCCACTGCTCTCTCTTCTCTGCACTGTTAAGATATCCATGAGTTCTATCCCTGGCCTCTTTCCCGGCTACACTTCTGAATACTTGTATTCCTTCTTGTTTGAATTTGGTCTCTGGCCTAGTTTGATGGAATCAATGGACATAATTGGTGTGCTGATGAATCAGTTCATCCAGCCCGCCTTGATCCACCACCAACTAGCACTGGGATCCTAAAATCAGTTCCTGTCTTTGGTGGAATCTGCAGTGACCAACAATCAGGCACAAAATATGGCATATCAAGAGTGGACCCACAGTTTCTTTGCTTTCATATCCAAAATCAACGTGATTCTATGGCTTCTCAAGAATATCTGACCTCATTTCTGAACACCCTTTGTTCCTCTGTTTCTGGATATATTAGAGAGCAATTATGGGAGCTGGATGACCATCATGCTGTCTGGCAAGGACAAATTGAAGCAGCCCTCTTAAGATCTCAACAAGATTTCAATACCTTGGTAGATGAGCTTAACCAATTCCATGAACATACTAATGCCCAGTTGGAGTTAATTGGGGCTTATATGGATGATTGGGGCCATAATTTACAAAAAAACATGTTTGAACAAGGCTGCTTTGAACATCACTCTGCGCCAGGTTCAATCATATGTTGATAAAAAGGCAGCTTCTGTGGCTGTGGTACCACCTGCGCCTCCCCCTGAAAGTCCTACTGAGTCTTAAGGTAAGCTTTGGGAGGCTATTGCTGAGCTCAAGGCACCACTTATTGTCATTTGTCTGCTGCCAACCCACCTACATCTGAACCTGTTCCTGACCCTCACATCACTATCTTGACTGATCAAGTAGCCATGTTACAGGGCAAGATTTCTTACCTGCGCCAACAACTCTCAGATCAAGAAGACTCTTCTTCTGAATTTGATGGTGAAGGCAAAGATGAATATAACAAGGTGGAAGGCCCTTAAGATCATGGGTGCTGCCCTGGCCTAGAAGGGCAGCCACACATTAACTGGCCCTGCCTTGGATAACTTGGCCGCAGTAACTAATGATGTTGCAGACAGACAAGACGCCTTATAACAAGAGGTTCAAAATTTTACCCAACTAACTGAAACTATGAGCAAGAAGATCTCCACCTTGGTGTCCCAAGCTACAGCTATAGTCACTAGGGTCAATGGAATTGCAGACACGTTAGCTGTTCAACAAATACAAGTTGATGAGATTGGAACTGTGGTAGCTACTTCCAGAGACATTTTTGAGGCCAAAATAGTTCAACCCTAGACACTTTTGAGGAGGGCCTTTGACTAATATGGGCTATAAAAACCACTGTTGATTCTGAGTTTAAAGGGACTCCTAACATCAATATTCTAATACAGGCAATAACAGCCAGTCTATGTCTTCTTCAATTGATCCCAACTACAAACCCACCTGTAAGCAAATCTTTGATCCAAAGACCTTGAACATTGCCGCTTTCTTGAAAGTTTATAAAACAGCTATGAGAATGGCTACTGATGACCCAAAAAGGAGCACATTATTACCTGCCTACACCCCACTTGCCAAGAAGTTGCAGTCCCTGAGCTCCCATTTATTGGCACCTGGGAGGATACAAAGCATCTTCTAATTGAGGAATTTGGAGGTGATTTCAGCTTGAAGGTTAATAAAGATGCTTTCAGGAATATTGCCTTCAAATCTAAGGAAACCTTGGCTGAGTTTGCTGATCAATTCTATATTATGAGCATTAACTCATCACCAGTTGTCAGCTGACCCCTCACAAAGCCTACACCTCCTTTTCCAATGCCCTTAAAGTGAACCAACTCCTGTGATTACACTTCAAGGCGCATAAGGCATCTCTCACCTCTACAAAGAGCATCAAGACTCTTCTGCAAGACATGCACCTGACGCATAGTGAGACTGTGGTTTGCAAAGGTAAGGCCAACAACGCTGGCACTACTCACTGTATCATGACTTTGGGGCCCAATGGGCAACCCAAGCATCAGGGTTGTCACAGCTATGTCCAGATAGGTCATCACTATTGGTCATGTACCAACCTATAATTATAGGAATGTAACCCTAAGGAGCAGGCAGAAAAAGAGAGGTCAAATTAGAGGCAGAGATACTCTCAGTTGACCAACCTCCCCGTCTTCTCCTAATCCTCGCTCTGATGAAGAGTTATCTCCCTCTTCTAGCCCAACTATCCTCCATCTATTACATGATCCATTGGAAAGTTCCAAACACAAAGATTCTGACTATGATGATAGTGATATTTATGGCTATTTCATATTGTATGTCCCAGAAACTGTATCAGCCCCTATAAACTTTGTTCAGGGAAGACCACCACAACAGCTTTTCTACCCTCAGCTGAAGCCAAGGATATGGTAGCTTGCCATTCCTAGCTCAGACTCACTGTCATCCTGTCCTGGTTGACTCCTCAGAAGAAGCAGCTGAACTAAATGAGGCTCTCTTCCAGAATATCACTGTATTTTTACCTTTGAAAACTGTGTACAAGAAAATTCCTGCCTTGAAGTGGATGTTGGCAAAATTTTAGAAAGATTCAGAAGCTGCCCAAGATGTTCTAGCTGTCTTACCCCCTTTTGGAAAAGATAATACCTGTCAAGCCTCCAGAATAATGTAATATACTTGATCATTTTTCTCCTTAGTTGATTGGTTAGACAGCCAATTACCATTCAGCTGGCTTGCTTGTAGAAGCATCAACCTATCCTGCTCCTGGGATTTGGCCAGTTGGTACATTGATGATTACTCCAAAGATTGATCCTGATCTGAGAATGATCCGCTCATTGGACTGAACCTGGGCAAACAGGCTTGATGTCACAGGCCACAATCACAGAACAGTGTACAGCCAATAAGACAGAATGCCCAGGAATATTAATGCAAGATGGTTGACACCAAACATTTCACTTGTAGATACCTCAAATTCTATGACCAATATAGAAGGTTGTTCAGAAGAATAATGCATGATGCAAAAACACAGTAGACAGGGTAACTAAACTTGCACATGCATAAACTGTAGATGAGATGCCGCCAATACGCTGATGAGATAAGCTGAGGCCCAGTAATATATTGAAGTCCCATGCCAGACCAGCATGGCTGTCTAGCTCTGGGGGCTGAAACTAGCAGTCTGAGGAACAGATAGACTGACTAGTAAGAGTTATATGCGTCAGACTACAATCTGGCAAGAGGGCCTATCCACCCTATATAAAGTGCTCTCCTGATTAGATATTGAGCTGAATATTCACCCTTGAAGATAGAGATTAAAGAATCTCTATTGTTGTATCACTACTAGCCAATGCCTAGTAGTCAGAAGTATCCAAGTAGAGCACGCTGCTGTTTACTTGCAGACCCGTGTGTTTTCTCCTACGGACTTGGAATACTGCCAGCCTGTAGCCTCTCCTAAGACCCAATTGGTAGCTACGGACTGTTGCCATACAGTCCCCTATCAACACTCATATTACAATGTCCTTTAATAAACACAATTCCTCAAGACCCCAAAATCTTGATAGTGGTGCTCACTACAAAAACGAGCTGCCATTGGCGTCAAGTCAAAGCGCTGCCTTGCCTCTTTCCCACACCAGCTTTGTTGATAAGTATGGGGGGATGCATGTATACTAGTGACACCAAAATGAACACTAGTCTATGCCTGGCAATTACGCCACACAGAGCTGTCAAGCTCCAAGATAACTGCCTCCACTTGGATCCCGCCAACGTCCCAGGACCACACCAACCTTGCCAGTATTCCCTAGAAGAGGTCCGAGCTATGCTAGGCGCACTTCTACACAGTTGTCAACACAAAGGGGCCCAACAGGAGACAGAGTTCACACTGTTCAGCTACAATCTGAATACTGCCAATCTCTGGACTGCATATTGCCAGTACCAGGAGGCAAACAGCATACAGATCTGTCAGCTGTTGAACAAGGAGAAGGGGCAAGTTGAAGGCTTCCTCTCTTACTTTGTTCATTCAAGCATTAAGCACTTACAGCGACTTGTTGCAAGACAAAGCTTAGAACTTACAGAGCTAGGGGCTAGCAGCAATGAATTGCAGGAAGCCCACTTGGCTATAATTCATAAGCTAAACACCAGTTTTGACTTGTTACAGGGTATTCTGAGAAATCTGTTTAATACCACCAACCATGCTCACTTCAGAGTGGATGAGATTGTGCAACAGTTTAACTCTCAGGTTGGACACATAGTAGCCAATTGCTTCTAACGCACTGGCATCACTCCACAGTGGATCACTGATGTGATAGCCCACTGTATTAGCCTTACTTGAAGAGTTGACAAGCTAGCCCAGCATCTGATCCAGAGTAAAGGGACTCCTGATAAAGAAGCTCTGCTCCATATACTGAACAACACTGACAACAGAAGTACCAATTGATATAACAAGCTAGTGGCTTACATTAACAAACTGACCAGCAAGTTAGACAGCCTGAGAAATGGGAAGTTCCCTGCCCCACTGAGAATTGCTTCCCAAGAGATTGCCTCCAAGCCCCATGATTGTTGCCTATACCACAACACCTACATGGATAACAAAAACAATCTTTGGGAGACCATTGAGAGTGTCTGAGAACTTGCCATCTTGCTGTATGAGGATCTGGAGTCAGCACGCAAACAAATCACCCACCTGTAGGAATGTTGCATGAAGGACAAACAACGTCATGGTACGCTCACTTCTACGGTCCTTATGCTGGAAGAGAACCACAGTAACCTACTAGAACAGCTGGCACAGGAACAAGCAGCTAGAAAGGAGATGAAGCTTAAGTTTGCTTCAAGACTAAGCAAGCTTGAGACTCAGGCTAGCAGAGCAGGCAGTAGTAGCTCTGCCCAAGGCTTTTCACCCCTTCCTGCCTCTTCCTTGGAAAGGCAGAAGACTTCCTCTCCTGATTACTTCCATAAAGTAGATCCCAATTGTGAGAGTAATGGCTCTCATTACAGGCGTAATGTACCCATGGGAGTTGCGGCACTGCCTCCTCTCACACCAATGACCTCCACCAGGCTTTCTTCTATTCCCGCCAGAAGATCAATGGCCACCCCCATAGAAGAGACCCTGGTACCTGACCACAAGTTCAAGCCATTGAAATTACCTAAATTCAACTGTAATGGGAACATTAGAACGTTCATACGGCTATTTGAGATGTCCATGAGAGGGTCATCAGATCACATGAAGGCTACAACCCTCATTAATGCCCTGGACCCTGCCAGTGTAGACATTATCATGCCATGTCTACCTCAGGAAGAGTGGACATACACAGACGCCAAACAGGCGGTCATTGATGAATTTGGCAGCAAGACTAAACTCCAGGCCAGAAAGGCAAAGTTTAGCAATATCTCCTTTAAGAATTATGAGACTGTCTCTGACTTTGCCGATTGATTCTACCACAAGGTGCAGATTCACCTTGGGGCTGGGGTAATTTCCAATTTAGGTTGCCACATTACTATGAGCAGAGCATTACAGCCATATTGTGAGCTTTTCAACGTGATGTTACTGGTACTTGACCAGTCAAATGACACCCAGAGAATTACTAGCTATCTCAGCAGACTTGGTTCCCAGTTTGAGGCACCAAACAAGGGACAGTCAGATAAAAGTTTTAACAACTTTAAGGAGCGCTCCTGAACCCCCAAGCCAACCAATTCCACACCTGATGCAGATAAGCCAAAGGGAGAAAACAAATCCTATCAAAATTCTGGTAACTGCAATAAGTGTGGGAAGCGGGCCATTTTGTGGCAGACTGCCAAGGAGGAAAGCCTAGTCCCCCTTCTGTCAATGTGGTCATGGTAGCCAAGCCTGCAGAACAGGGAAAAGGGAAGGCAGGCCAGTAATTAAATGTACTGGTCCCGCCAATTCCCCCTATTCCAAAAGATCCTGATCAAGAGACAGCCAGCCAGCACCCTGAGGTCAGCAACACAGTCTCCATGCCTACCAGCAAGGAGACAGCACCCATCCTGGCAATATCCACGGACACATTCACGGCTAGCAACCATCCCCTTCCTGATCTATTCCTACCAGAAAAAGACTTTTGAGGAGGACTCTATCCATAAGATAGTAGTGGACAACCTGTATGCAATCCCCACCCGCGGGAGAGGCTGCCCCAAGAAAGTTGACACCAACACAATAAAGACCGTCTCCAAGCCCTACACCGCTCAAGTTCAGGAGGTATATACTGGTTCCAACCCAAAAGTGTCCAGCAACCTGCCGCCACTGAAAGATTTACAGTTCTCCATGCCACTGGAGACCATAGAAGCCAACTTCCCTGAGATTGGCCAAAGCCTCCTCCAATACTTTGATACCCCAGGACCACTGGGTATCCATCTATTAAACTTACAATCCAAATCTTATACCAAATGTACTTATGCTGATATTTCCGTAAATAAGGTAAAGGTATGGGCCATTATAGATAGTGGGGCCCCCATCAATATAGTCTTGACCCGCCTGGTGAAAAGACTGGGTCTAGCTCCAGACATAGCCCACTCCAAGGTCTATGGTACTGCTGGCATACATACCACTAATTTGGTTGGAGCATAAAGTTCACTGTCAATGAGATTTGGTTCAATTGTGGTTTCCTTGCCTGCAGTGGTCTTGTCCAGTCAAAACTACAATATACTGATTGTAATGGCATTCCTTTGCAAATACAGGGTGAAGCTAGATATGGAAGTAGACACATTGACACTGCTCATCCAGACAATCCCACTGTACTACTCTAATGAGAAGATGCCACCAAAGGAAACTAAAAGCATTTGCCTGGCATACAAGGACAGAGTGATAGCAGTATCCTATCAAATCAAGAGAAAAAGAGCAAGTGGCTGCCCACGCAGATAAAGGAGCACAAGGGCATTCTCCTCCAATCAAGGTCAACCTTAATATTACCAAGCGGCACCCAGATGGTCATCAACTCAGAGTTAACTCTAGACATAACTGAAGGACTCTACAGGGAAATACACTAGCCTTGGAGACGCTCCTGTTTTGAACCATGGTTGCCCCTGGAATCATCATTCCCAGACAACAGGAAATTTATGTTCTTTTGGCTAACTTACAAGAATTTGAGCTAAAGATTAAGAAGCATCAGGTAGTTGCCTTTGTACAAATCCTCCCCATCAAGATAGAGGAATTCCATTGTATAGGTGACTTCTCCGACATGGGATTACCAGACCAAGTAGAAGCCTCTGCTTATGTAACCACTCCTTTAGCCAACCTATTGTCCTTGGGAGATGAAGAACATGAGAAGGCCAGCACGCTTTTTGAGAAGTATTGCTGCATTTTTGCAGAAGATGATTTTGATCTAGGATGTACCACTGATGTCACCCATCACATCAACACTGGTGACCAGAAACCTATTTGCCTCTGTCCTATCAGAAGATCCAAAGCCAGCAAGGAGGTAGTAAGCAAGGAGATTAAGGAGCTCTTGGATTGAGGCATGCTAGTGCCATCTAAGAGCCCCTGGGCATCTCCTATGCTCATAGTTAAGAAGAAAGACGGTAGCAATAGGGTTGCAATTGACTACTGTTGGCTCAACCTGATAACTAAGAAGGATTTGTACCCTCTCCCACAGATTGATGATGCCCTTGATTTTCTAGGAGGAGCCAAGTATTTCTCTGCCATGGATCTATTTTTGGTTACTGGCAAATCAAGTTGCTGCCTGATAAAAAAGAGAAGTGCACAATAATAACCTCACAAGGGTTATTCCAGCCAACATGTATGCCCCAGGGTCTGTGTAACGCCCCAGCCATGTTTCAAAAAGCCATGGATTCAATCATTGGAGACCTCAAATTGTCCTGTGTGCTGGTATATTTGGATGATATTAACGTATTTTCCAGGACCTTCAATGAACATATGGATCACCTGGAAACCGTATTCAAAAGACTGGCTGACACCAATCTGAAGATAGAGCCTCAAAAGTGTCAGTTCTTCAAAGATCATCTTGAATGCCTTGGCTGTGTTGTAGAAACAACTGGGCTTTGCCCTCAACCTGCTAAGGTTAAAGCAATCACAAATATTAAGCAACCAGAAAGCAAACAAGACATACAAGTCTTCCTAGGGATGGTTGGCTACTACCGGCGCTTTATTCCTAACTTCTCCTGTACTGACAAGCCACTGTTTAACCTCCTGAAGAATTTAACTACCTTTGAATGGACAACAGCGTGCCAGACTTCATTTGATTCTCTTAGAACCAGCCTTTCATCCAGCCCCATCCTGATGTATCCGGACTTCAGCAAGCCCTTTATTGTCCACACTGATGCATTGTTGTCAGCATTGGGAGCAGTGCTATCCCAGCATGACAATAAGGGAGCTGAGCATCCTGTGGCCTAAGCCAGCAGATCCCTTAATGTCCACAAGCAAAACTACACTGTCACAGAAAGAGAATGTCTTGCTGTGATATATACCTATAAGCAGTTTAGAGTATACCTACATGGTGTGCAATTCACTGTGGTAACGGACCATGTCAGCCTCAGTTGGCTTCATAATCTCAGAGAGCCCAAAGGACGCCTTGCCAGATGGTCACTGAAACTCCAAGCCTTTGACTACAAGATAGTTCATTGCCCTGGAGCCAGCCATCAAAATGCCAACTGCCTGTCTTGCCTACCCACTGTAGCACTGGTATCCTCACAAGCAGACAACATGTACAATAAGATGGTAAAATCCACCTTTGACAACAAGCCAGAGGTTGTCCAGGCCATTCTAAGGGAGCTACAAAAGGACTGCCAGGTAGAGAACAATAAACTCTACAAATATCACAAAGGTAAAAAGTACTTATTCCTTTGTCTGCAGATAGGCCCAAAATCATACTCGCTGCCCACAAGGCAGTAGACCATGGAGGATTCTGGAAGACTGTTGCCCAGCTGCAGCTCCACTATTATTAGGAGTCAATGATGTTTGACGTCAAAGAGACCCTCACCTGCTGTTCCAAATGTCAGAATGAGAAACCATTTGTGGGCTGCCACTAGTACAAGAAGGTGGAGCCAAATTTTTCTTGGCACACTGTGAGCATAGACGCCGTAGGTCTGCTCCCAATGTGTGTGGGACGCCTCCAATATATCATAGTGGCCATTGACCACTTAACCAAATGGGTCAAAGCCAAGCCACTGCAGCAAGTAAGCGCCGAGATGACGGCCACCTTCATCTTAGAGCATATCATCCATCAAGATGGATGTCCCCAGTTCATCCTCACTGACAACGGCACTAACTTCACTGCCAATGTCATTCCCAAGATGAACAAGCTCATGGGCGTGAGGGGAGTCCTCTTCACTCCATACCACCCTGAGTCAAATGGTATGATGAAGAGAGTAAATGAAACATTAGTCTCCATCCTGAGAAAATTAGCAGATACTTGTACCTCAGAATGATACCTGTTCCTGCCTGCTGTGGTCTTTGCCTACAATATCTCAATCCACAGCACTGCTAGGTTTTTGCTCTTCCAGATAGTATATGGAGACCACCCTGCATTTCCGCCAATACTGTACTCTGCCATAGGTAATCCCAAAGACATGACTTATCAGCAGTACCTAACTAAGTTAGCTACACGCTGATCAAGCTTCAATCTGAAGCTTTCTTGGAAACCTCCCTGTCCAGAACAAAGGGCCAGATAGCCAATAACGCAAAGCGCCGTCCTTTGATGGAATTCAAAGTGGGAAGTTGGGTTTCATACCACGAAAAGGTCGTGGGTTGATCCCATAAGTTGGATAGCTTATGGAAGGGTCCTTTCAAGGTTATAGAAAAAACCTCACAGGACGCATATACTATTAAGAATCTGGCAGATGTACGGCTCATAAATTGAGTACACTCCAGATTCCTTAAGCCTTTCTTCTCTTTGCCTAATATTGGCAATAATTCAACCTTACAATTTATATACAATAACTAAAAAAATATAATTGTAGACATAGGTGTTTATTAGACAGCTAAGGGTCAACTTCTTGATATTCTGGGTCTTCTTCATCCTTGTTGTCCTCATCCTTGTCCTCTTCAGTCTCTCTATTTTTGCTAGGGTCTTGGCTCATTGGAGTTTGACACTCTACCAACTTCTCCTGAGCCTGCAAAGGCTGGCGCTGTCTTCCTGACTGAGCCACGCTACAAACAGGAACAAAAAGAAAAGTATGACCTCTGACAAAAAAGGAAGTAGCCACCTGCAGCCACACTCTACAAACTGCAATTAGCTGTTGTGAGTACTGGACAAGCAGAAGAGGAATAGAGGCATGCTGGGCGTCTAATTGCCAGAGCCTGGCGTCCAGAGGGAAGCAGCACAAGAGGACTATGCAGTCAAGCATGAAGCTGGAAATGTATTGGTAGATATGCGGCAAAGGAGCTTGGATACCACCTATCTTGTTGCAATATTTTCCCCAGTATGCCGCCATGTTGTCAAACGTCCCCATAGGCAGACAAAGGTCTGGGGTCAAGAGCATATCTCCACACAAGGCCATCCCGCAAAAAGCCAGCTTCTTGTTGCCACAATGAGTACCTCTCAGGCTCTCTAGTAGTCCTGTAAATTTGGCTGTCTCACGCATTGGAGTTTTCAACCCCCAAAGAACTATATACCTTGGGAAAAGGATCCAAAGAGGAGATCCAGCTGTTAAGGATCTCAAGGAAAAAATCAAGGATGAACCCCAAGATTGGCATGTTCACTGCCCTCACGGTTGCCGGGTCCGCTAGAAGATCAGTCAATTCTTGCAAGGCATCCTTCCAAGAGGACAATTCTTCTACCACGTAATATCTACTGGCTGTTTTCTGAATCCGCTTCTTCAAATCCACACAAGGACGCTTCTGCGTCACCACAAAAAGAAACAGAGGGATGATATCCTCACCCAGGAACAGATTTCTCACAGAGAAGCCTTCCTCTCCCAGACAAAACTGGGTAAACACGGATTCTTGGGTTCCCCCAAAGGCATTGTACCAATCCCACCCTGGAGTTGCAACTAATTCTTGTCCTTCTGTGACCTGGCTTGAAGCCCAGGTAGCCTGCTTAAGCAAACACTCATCAACTGGTTCTTCTATTGGATGCTTCCCAGAAGCCGTTGCATCAGTCCCTTTGGACTGCTTGCTGTCTTCCTGAGTATTCAATTGAAATGGGTCTTCCAACCCAGTAAACGCCAACTCAGAACATCCATCTTGAAGTCCTCAGATCAACACCTGTCTGGCCTTAAGCAAAAGTTTGTAGAACACCTTGCACTCCTCCTCTGACATCTCTGCAATGTACTGTCTAGAGTCTTTCTTGCTAGTATAATTGGATTAATTCAATGTGTTATCCATATTCACAAGGTCTCTGGTCAAGGGAAGAATATATGGTCCAGTCTAGCCGGGGAAAATGTCAAGCCTCTGGAATAATATAATAAACTTGACCATTTTTCTCCTTAGTTGATTGGTTAGACAGCCAATTACCATTCAGCTGGCTTGCTTGTAGAAGCATCAACCTATCCTGCTCCTGGGATTTGGCCAGTTGGTACATTGATGATTACTCCAAAGATTGATCCTGATCTGAGAATGATCCGCTCATTGGACTGAACCTGGGCAAACAGGCTTGATGTCACAGGCCACAATCACAGAACAGTGTACAGCCAATAAGACAGAATGCCCAGGAATATTAATGCAAGATGGTTGACACCAAACATTTCACTTGTAGATACCTCAAATTCTATGACCAATATATAAGGGTGTTCAGAAGAATAATGCATGATGCAAAAACACAGTAGACAGGGTAACTAAACTTGCACATGCATAAACTGTAGATGAGATGCCTCCAATACGCTGATGAGATAAGCTGAGGCCCAGTAATATATTGAAGTCCCATGCCAGACCAGCATGGCTGCCTAGCTCTGGGGGCTGAAACTAGAAGTCTGAGGAACAGATAGACTGACTAGTAAGAGTTAGATGCGTCAGACTACAATCTGGCAAGAGGGCCTATCCACCCTATATAAAGTGCTCTTCTGATTAGATATTGAGCTGAATATTCACCCTTGAAGATAGAGATTAAAGAATCTCTATTGTTGTATCACTACTAGCCAACACCTAGTAGTCAGAAGTATCTAAGTAGAACACACCGCCGTTTACTTACAGACCTGTGTGTATTCTCCTATGGACTTGGAATACCGCCAGGCTGTAGCCTCTCCTAAGACCTAATTTGTAGCCACAGACTGTTGCCATACAGTCCCCTATCAACACTCATATTACAATGTCCTTTAATAAACACAATTCTTCAAGACCCCAAAATCTTGACAATACCCATATAGAGTTATCCATCCAGAAAGTCAAGATCAAGGCCATCTTGGACACAGGCTCCCGAGTTAACTTTGTGTCTTCTAAGTTGATGAAGAAGCTCAAACTAGCTCCTGACCTCAACTATACCCAGTCCTACAGAACTGCTGGTATGGCCCAGACTCAAGCTATTAGCGCCTACTCTTCTTTACCAATGAGGTTTGTAAAACTCCTCATTGCATCCCCCGCTGTTGTATTGAAAAAAAGCTATGACCTTTTGGTGAAAACTCAATTTCTACAGGAATACAATTGGATTTTCAGCCTTAAAGGTGGATAATTGTCCCTCCTAGGGTATGAAGTCCTGCTAATATTTAAGGAACCTCCCTGTATTTCTGGTAAAAGGCTTAAGACATGTGTCCTCAAATACCTAACTGGCATCTTCTTGCTAAAGTACAGGACTCATTACACCAATATGTGTTCCTCTCAGCCATCTTGCCCTGCTGAAGAAGGCGTCCCATTTCTTGCCCCAGCAGCCATCACCATCTCTCCTGGCTCTCAAGTTATAATTAATTCCCAGATCTTATATGAATTGCCTGAGAAATTTTTCTTGGAGTTGTACTCTCCTTAATCCCTAAGCTGCAAAGAACCTAGTTTGCACCCTGGGATTCTGGATCAAACTTATAAGGAGCCTGTGCAACTACTGTTGGACAACCTGACTGCTTCCCCATGCATGTATACTGGAGGCAAGTGGTGTGTCAAGGCCCAGGGGGTCCTGAAGGGGGTCCATTTCTCTAGGGCAATCTTGATAAAAAATCAAACTTGGATATGAACTTGAGCTTTATTATTGGGCAAGACTAAGAATGATCACAATGTGAATCAGGGGAGATAGGGTTATTTTATACCCTTTCTAGGATTCTTCAGAAACTTCTGGATCTGTCTTGACTCTTGTAGGTACTTCTTGGTGAAAGAATTGCTTGGAAGATAGAACAACTAATGACCAGTTTCACTCATATTCCAATTGAGAAGGTTTGCCTTTGCATGGACCTTCAATTCATGATCTAGAGACCGTACTATTGGATTTACCTTGTCAGTAGATTTCCATTGAGTGTTTGGACATTTAAATTGGTTCAGATGTTGATGAGTTATGCTTGGCTTAATCTGGGTGCTCAGCTGACTAATCTTCAAACCTCTTTTGGTTGAGATTGGCAAAACCTTCAGGGAAACCCCAATTAAAAATATTTCACCTTTACATGGATCTTTAATTCATGGTCTACAATTAGTATGACTGGATTCTACTCCTCAGTGGCTTTTCAACAAGCATTTGGCCATTCTTATTGATTCAGGCTGTTGTGAATTGGGCCTTGTGGAGGTCTTTGAGGTTAATGTCTGGGGTTGCTTGTTGGTAGAGTATAGCAGCAGGCCTAAACACAAATTAATACAAGTCCAGTGACTCTATAGTCTTTACCTTTTAATACCAGGTAACAACTTAGTATAGTAGAAAGACAAGATGTAATATGAGAAAGTATATTTTTATTTGGGAAAGAAGGAAAGTTTATATACTAGGAAGGCTGTACAGTGGATGCAGGAGTGTTATTAACACCTGTACCATAGTCTGGAATATTAAAGCATCTTCTGGTGTCCGCCAGGCTCTTGCATCTGTGGTCTTTCCATCTAGGGATGATCTGGACAATCTGGTGGAGAATAGTAGGTGTGTGTTACCTTGGAGTGGTTGCAGCTTGCAGCTGCCCATTATGGAAGCTGTTTTCAGTTCTCAAACTCAATCCATCTTGATGTAACAGGTTGGCCAAATCATCATAACATCCAAGATACAATTATAAATTCAAATCTGTTGGATCTGACAGATTTGAGTGCAAACCAAATTAGCCTTGAATATCAGGATTAATTCCACTGATAGCCTTGATCAGTCTATTCATGCAGTCTAATTTACAACACAGGAATTGTGGATTTATGCTTGGATTTATTTGCGGTGTTTGTTGACAAGTTCTATTATCCTTATTGGTTTGGATTTGGCGTGTTTTGGCAATTGGATTGATTATTGTCCATAAGTCAGGGTCTAAAGCAGCTAGGAACAAGATCAATATGTCATTTTGAAGGTGTGAATTCAGGCTATTTCCTTGCAACATAAAGTAGATAAATCTTATAAAAATTGTCAGTCCAGGCCCTGACATGGTGGGGCATGGACATGTATTAGATGAAGAACAGGTGGCCTCCCTCTATCCTTTTGGGACATTTGGCAACTTCAAATTACCTGAAGATAACCCTCAAGTGCTCTCCCTGTTCACTGCTGCTGACTTTCCTCAGTTGTCTCATATCTAAAATAAGGATGTACTTGACCTTATGAAATATTTCAAGGATATTTTTGCCTTTGGTCTCACTGACTACTGTAAATTCAGAACCTGAACGTAAAAATGCGGGATTGTCAAATCCTTGGTCCAAATTTCAAATCACTTTTACAGGATGGCCTTTTTTAATTAAATTGAATTCTTTGAGTATTTATTTGAATATTTAAAAATGCAGGAACTCATAGACACTTTGCAAAGTTCAAGTCAAACTGCATATTTCCAATGGACAAAATGAATTAACTGGAATCAGATTTGAAGCATTCAAATCCATCAGACATTTTCATTAAGTTTACTATGTTTTTTGAAATTGCGGGATTGTCAAATCCAAGAACCAAATTTTAAATCACTTTTGAATGCCACTAGTAAACTCAGATATTAATTGCAGGAACTGGAATCCAAATTGAATGTACAGTAAGCACACTATGAAACACCAACCCAAATCAAGAAGCTCTACTATAACTAAAATCAAATGAAAAATTCAATCTCAATAACCATATTTAGACATAAAAAGATATTAAACTCACAAACCATCCAAAACTGGAAAGGGTACAATATTATACACTTCAAATTATGGATATAGAAAATCTGCTACTATTCAAGGCTAAATCAAGAGAAATCAACTACTCACAACTAAACCAATCAATCCAAATAAATATAGATTTAATATAAAATATATTTTTTATTTTATTTTTATGGAACATCAATCACATTCTCAACCAGCTCCTGCACCAGCCCACAGTGTAGCCCATTTACAAGGGCGTCCCAGAGGGTCCAAGAACAGGCCCAGAACACAAATTGAAGGGAGTCATGCTGATAAACAGGCCTCCCAAGGCGTCAGCACCAGTCAACCACCCTCCTTGTCCCAAGCCAGATCACACAGCCTTAATCCCAGAAAGAAGCCGCTCTCAAGGCCTACAACCAAAGTCTCTTACACAAAGGTCACTGGGAATAATGAGGTTACATACACCTCCACTGTATACCCAGTTGTCACCTGGCCCCTCACTCTTGATCCAAGAGTTGCTACTTCCTGCCCCTGCATCTTTGACACCATCTACAAGCCATTGGCCACCACTGTTGAGCCATCTGTGCCTATTGTGTATTCAACAATTGACAGTGCCACTGCAAGCAAGCGTGATCTCACCTTCTACACAAAGGTCCCCGTCCCCTGTGTTGATCCTGCTAGCCAGGATGCCGTGGTACCTGCCAAGGGATGGCATTGGTTGACAGATAGTGAGTGTGAAGCTCTCCTCAACTGCTTGAATGGGGGAATGGCAGTTTGGGATATTGCGTCCCAATTTGGTGTCATGGCCAGATACATTGCCAACGTCAACACCAAGTATGGCAACACTGGGAAAATTGCCAAATCCACCAAGGCTAAGCAGCAGCCAAAACTCTTGCAGCTTGTGCATATTGACGCAATAAAACAGTGGGTAGCCAAGGATTGCCACCTGGACTCACTTGCTGTCCAATCAATGCTTGCCACAGAGTTTGGGCTTTCTGTTTCCAAAACCCTTGTTTACAAAACAATGGTTGATTTGGGCTTCTCCTGGAAAGTACTGGGAGTTTTTCCGTACAACAGAAACAATGAGAAGACCATTGAGGATTGACACATTTATGCCAAGACATATCTGGCACTAAAGGAGACTGGGAATGTCCAGTTCTTCTACATTGAAAAATCATTGTTTTCCTCCTCACTCAGGTCTAGGCATGGGTGGGTTGAAAAGGGGTCTAAGGACAGTGTAGCCCATTGTGCAGCTGTCCGTTCCCAGACCTATTCAATGGTTGCGCTTCTTGGTCCTTGCAGGTTGGACCAATACCAAATGATCAAGGGTTCTCACAATAGCGGGACTTTTCTTGATTTTCTCCGAGGTGTCAAGGAGTATCTCCAGATCAACTACCACAGTACAACCAACATTGTTGTGCTGGATAATGTTGGGCTCCACAAAGTGGATCTGGTTGTGTCCAAGTTCCCGCCAATTGATAAAAATAGCCATTTGGCCAACCACCGCCTGGCTGACTGCCCAATGAGACTCCTCTTCCTCCCCCTATATTCTCCATTTCTGAAACCAATTGAGGAGGTGTTTGGTTGGATCAAGAATAAGGTGAAACAAGGCCTTCCTCAGGACACTGAGGATCTATTCAATATTCTTGAGGTCAGTCAATTTGCAATGCCACCCAATGTGGTGGCAGCTTTTTACAAGCACTCAGAATCCTTCCTCCCCAAAGCCCTGGCCTCTGAGCCAATCAGATAAATGGGCGCTCTGGGTTTTATTTGTTTTTATTTTTATTTATTTTGTTTTTAGTAGGACTCAAAAATTATTATTTATATATAATGATGTGATGTTTGATTGTATTATAGACATATAAGAGTATGTAGAAAAGGTAAGTAAAATTAATTATACTAGGTATGAGGAATATATTTTTATTATAATGCACTGAATATTATATTGACTGTTGCGCTAACAAATAAATAAATTAAAGAAGATAGAAATAGATTAATTTTATTTAAATAATTGTGAATCCTTGTTGGTACTTTGGCTTTGTTAAGCCACAAATTGGACCTTGCAGGTCATCATCTGATCCTTATTAAATCAGTGCCACTATAGCCACACAACACAGAAGCCAATGATTTTTATGTATTGCTTACTAATTAGTACTTAGGATGTGGGTCAAGCATATCAAATATATTTATCAAATCATATTATGAGGGAAAGGTAATTTGAGTTCTAAACAATCACTTGTTTAGAATATAAGTGGAGTGGGCTGCATGATGCGGATAAATTCAATTCTTGTTGTTTGTATATGTAATAAATGAACCTGTACTCAACAAGCTAGTAAATAAAAACATTAATAACTTATTTTTATTATTTGATGTGGTTGCAACTTTAACTAATGCCTTGTAATATATTTAGATATATTAATATTATAATTTACCTACTAAAATTTAAAACAATCTTAAAATATTAAAAGTAAATTTATAATTATAAATCTTAAAAGTTATCTATTAAAGTTTAAATATTCAAAATTTAACTATTTTTATTTAATTGTGATATATTCAATATTGAAATATTATATATTAAAAATTTTAATATTGAAATATGTATTATTAAAATTTTAATATTAACTTTTAGATACTAAAATTTTAATATTTAAATATTTAAAATTAAAACTTTACTATAAAAATTTTAATATTACATATTTCAATATTAAAAGTTTAGTATTAAAATTTAAAAATTTAAAAATTTAAAAAAAATAATATTTAATTTGCAAGGGAAAAATATTTATTGAGGGGATGCTAATTGCAAAGGGAATGTGATTATTCCAGGGAATTATACCCCAAAATTAAATTTTTGGCTAGAGCGTCTAATTAGATCCACATACTCTTCTGTACGTGGTGGACAACCCTGGATGTGATTGCTAGAGGGGTGGCGCCCTGTACCCCGGTGGTTGTTGAACGTTTAATAAAAGGAAGGCGGGTGAGTGAATTGATTAATAGTTTTTTTCAGGGGGCACATAGTACCCGTACAACGTTGCCAATGCAAAGGAGTCATACAGGACGTGCTCAACTGTCCTATACCCCCACAGTGTCTTCTGGTGTTTGAGTGCTAACTGGCATATGTCCATTTGAATAGGTACATCCTCCAACTTTTTGGCATTGGTTTTTAATATGCAGTGAAGGAGGATTCCCAGGTATACTGCAACGTGAATTCTTTGCAAGGTATATTTTTCTGAGAACATGCACAATTTTTTGAAGACTTGAACTAACCTATTGATATAGGATGTTTGATTAAATTTGAAGAGGGTTCTGGGGGGCGCCTGACTTGTATCAGCCCCCCATGCCTTGGCAAACAATATTAATAAAGGTTTAAATGTGTTCACAAGGACTGCGTCCCCAACTTTGTTTGACAATGCCTTGAATACTTCATTAAAAATTTCAGTTTTTAAATATTCAGTTCCTATTTGAAAGTCAGTTTTCATTAAGTTTTTTTTTCATATTTGTTGATGTTTGCAAATGGGAATTGTTGAATGCTTTCATAGATATATTCATCAAAGTTTAACTTGACATCCCCGCAAATTTCATTCATTTCTTTGAAGTTGATATTTGATCCTATTTTGTATGCTTCCCTTAACCACAGCAAGCACCCCGTGGGTGGTAAATATTCCCTATCTTTAGCTTCAATACTTGAAAAATTATTTATATTCTGTTGAATTATTTTATTTATTTGGTTTTTATTTATTTGTTTTACAGGGGCTACCAGTGACTGGTAACCCCCGTAGAACCAACTCGGCGTAAAAGCCACCACTTCTGCAACCTTGTCCCCATTCCTGGTGATGACTAAAATAAATATAAATAAAACATAAAAAGACTTACTAATTGTTTCCCCTGTGGCCCCCTCAGCCACAGGCGCCACCTCAGCAAATTTCATGAGTGTTGGCTGCTCTTCATTAATTTTTCTAGGCTTAATTTTTCTTATATTTCTTGCAACTTGTGTTTCTTCCTGGTTTTTGTTTGATAAAATTTCTGTATTTCTTGAAGCGCTCCTGCTTCTTGACTGAGTTTTGTTTTTTTCTGTTTCCATTTGAAAAGGTTTTCTCTTCATTTGTGTTGATTTCCTTTGAAATTTCATTTCCTTCAATTAGTTTGATTTTTTGAGTATTCTTTCTATTGGTTTTTGCAAATTCCCACAAGTTGTAACTTTCACTTTTGAAATCTAACTGCTTGAGTATTTCCTTTTGAAGATTTAAAATTATTTCCTTGTGTTCTTCATTAACTATTGTTCCCAGGCTATTTTTTGCAATTTCCTTTTGCTGGACCAAGGCTCTTCCCTCATTTCCCAGTTGATTTACCACAATTTCCCTGATGTTGTATTCAAGCTTGACAACCTTTTGGAGGGCTGACTCTAATTCATTGATAAGTGTGTAAATATTTGACATTATGTTTGAATTCCATAAAAAAACTGGTTTTTATAGTACTACCTTCAACACATACATATTTTTCATCATTATTAATAAATTAAAGACAATAAATGTAAATATTGCATTAGAATATAGCAATTAGACGTCAACTATTGATATTTAGAAATTATGTGCATAACTCAATGCATTTTTTATAATAAAATTCATTGTAAACTTGGCCTTTTTCATTGTAATTTATTAAAACAGATTGTTTTTATATTAGAGAGCCATTAACGCTTAGTACAAATATTGATACATAGTGCATTTAACAGCCTGTATATTTACCTATTGGTAATAACTCTATAAACTTTTTAGTTGGATTTTGCAAGGTAATAATAATGTAATGTGTTAATAAATTACTGTTTATTGTCATTAATTGGCTGATTTCCTTTGCTGTGGCAATTGTGCATTTTCTGATATTTACGCACTAGTATCCAATTGGTTGTCTTCACATCCAATCACACAGGCAATAGGAAAACAAGCTGCCACCTCAAGACCTGATGTGGTCAGGGTGGCGGCTTGATTTCCTATTGCCTGTGCAATTTGATGTGAAAACAACCAATTTGATACTAGTGCATAAATATCAGAAAATGCACAATTGCCACAGCAAAGAAAATCAGCCAATTAATGACAATGAACAGTAATTTATTAACACATTACATTATTATTACCTCGCAAAATCCAACTAAAAAGTTTATAGAGTTATTACCAATAGGTAAATATACAGGCTGTAAAATGCACTATGTATCAATATTTGTACTAAGCGTTAATGGCTCTCTAATATAAACACAGTCCATTTCAATAAATTACAATGAAAAAGGCTAAGTTTACAATGAATTTTATTAATCAAAATGCATTGAGTTATGCACATAATTTCTAAATATCAAGAGTTGGCATCTAATTGCTATATTCTAATGCAATATTTACGTTTATTGTCTTTAATTTATTAATGATGATGAAAAATATGTATGCTAATAATTTTAAGCTATTTGTAAAATGTACAACATTGTATTAATTATGGGAAATGTTGATAATGTAAAAAGAAAATATTATTAATTATGAATTGAAAGAGAGATATCAATTTTAATAAGTTGTCACAAAGAAAAGATTTATTTTACTGATCAAAGGATGGGAAGGGGAGGGAATGGGCGGAATGAACATTGGCTTCATCTGCGCCTGTGAAAGGGGCGGCATCAGAGATAGTGGGGGGATTGGTAGTGGCTTGGGAGTCAGGGTTGGAAGGCAGGTGGCTTGATGGGGGGTTGGAGAGACAGGGTTTGTTGACTGGGAAGGGGCAGCAAGAGCAGTTTGCTTCAATTTCTTGAATTCTTCTTCTGTCACATATGCAGGCTTGACAAAACAGATGGATGGGCAAGGGGGAAGGGGAGAGTCCTTTCTGGACTTATCACTATCACTTGTATAGAAGATGATGAGATCAAATAAGTCCTGGACAGACACGGAAGGGAAAAGCTCATAACCCTTATCAATTTGGGTGCATAGTTTGTTGTAGGTGGCAGGCTTTAAGCGCCTGAGGGCAGAACCAAAATTGTAGAGACATACATCTGCAAGATGCATGTTGGCGTGGTTGGTGGGGTAGGACCAACAGGTATGCCCTGCAGCCCTGATTTCTTGGGTTGCCCATTCCTGCTGCTCCATCTCAGCACTAAGTACAACTGTGTGCACGGCGTTTTGTGTGGCCCACTCCTCCAGCATGGCCTTGAGCTCTGTCTGGTAGGCATACCCATCTGTGGTGTTTAATATTGCCAAGTAATAATTGACGCCCAATGGGGAAACTGCCAATAAAACCCCAACAAAACAATACAAGATTTGGCCGTGCTTGTACACATCAGACTGGATACACTTCTCTCCATAGTCTTGGATACTTACAGAAATCTTAGCATATGATAGAAAGATGACATCCTTACGGGCCCTCATTCCCCTCCCTTTAATAAAATTGATGATGGTCAAATTGTATGGGTTGGTATCCACTAAACTGGGGCCACCAAGAACCTGATTGGATAGGATTCTGGCGGCAACCACAACTCTGTGCATCCACAAATTCACTGTTCTCTTATTGGTGAAAATGCTATGGAGTCCCAGTTGGAGATGAACCTGGACCAGGGGCATCCACAGTTCACGCTTCATGATAGCCATCATAAGGGGATGGGCTGTGTCACCTTTGGTTGAAGTACGGGCACCAGTTGAGGTCTTCTTGGTAGGGGGCCACAGTTGGCGTGGGCTCGCAGGGTTGCAGCCACAGTGGACTTTGCGAAAACCCATTGCAGCCGCAATTTCCCCAAGGGACATAAGCATCCCTTGCTTTTTGACCATTTCAAGAACAATCTCCAGAGTGATTAATTTTCTTCTGCGCCTCACAGGCTGATTGGCTGAAGGCAGGGTGTGTCTGCCTTGAGAACCAGACAGTGCCATCTGATTGGCTGTTTCTGGATTCTGGCTTCCATTGGTGGCCCCATGGCTCACTTGGTCAATTACAGATGCTAGTGTTGCTATATGATTTGGGTTAGCAGCTGCCTGTGCGTGATGGGCAAACAGGGCCATGCTTGAGGACGCAGGAGAAAGAACACACTCCTGGGTAGTGCTTGCAGAGGGGCCTGCGGGTTGGGAGTGGCCATAGAGGGAGGCTCTACTATTAGAAGACCCAGCGTAGCCCTGCATGATTTTGTCAAGGCCAGGGAACAGCTTGTTGACTTGGTTGGTGTTGGAAGAAGACATAATAAAAAATTTATTATAATTTTAAACTCAAGAAGAGGAATGTATATTTTAGTCAATTTTATTGTTATATATGTTAAGTTGGTGAATATTATGATCTAAATTTTAGCTGTCCTAAAATGGAATAGGGTGATTTTTGGGAATGCTTGTGATTCCTAAAAGAATCAGCACAAATCCTCTCTAGATCCTTTGGCATCCTTTTTGAGACACCCATAAATTATATTTATTTCAAATTCCTTGCAAGTATGATTTGAAACTTGGTTCTTGGATTTGAAAATTCTGCAATTTCAGATTTGTTAATTTTTACATGATGTCTATGATTTGTTTGACATACAGGAAATCTCAAATTGTACATAAGAATCCTGCATTTCTGATTCATGTATCCTGCATTTGTTTGTTGTGTTTTGTCTTTTGTTAGTTGAGTTATCTGCTCAAGAGATTTGAAATTTGCCAATTTAAATAAATCAAAAAAGTCAAATTAAATGGTTGATTTTATTAAATATTTTAATTCTCACTCAGCTGAGTTGCCCACAAAAGTGATTCAAAATTTGGACCAAGGATTTGACAATCCCACATTTTTACGTTCAGGTTCTGAATTTACAGTATGAGTTGGCCAAGTGTGTCATCCATCAGATTGACACTGGAGATGCTCCCCCTTTCTGTGCTAAAACCCTACCGTCATAGTTGAGTAGAAGACATTCAAGTATCAAAAGAGTTGAAGTAACTCTTGGATGCTGGATTGTTAGCTTCATCCCACAGACTTTGGGCCTCTCCTTTTTTAATTCTCAAAAAGAAGGATGGAGGACACAGGATTGTAATGGACTACCATTGTCTTAACTCCCTCACCAAGAAGAACTTGTACCCCTTGCCTCATATAGATGATGCTCTTAGGCACCTAGGAGGTTCTAAGCTCTTCTCTGCCATGGACCTGGCCTTTGGGTATTGACAGGTGAACTTATCTTCAGAGGACCACAAATATCTGGCACCATTACTTCTGAAGGTCTGTTTTAACCCACTAAAATTCCCCAAGGCCTCTGCAATGAGCCTGTCACCTTCCAGCTGGCTATGGACTCAATTCTCAGAGACCTGAAGCTCTTCTGTGTAATTGTATATCTGGATGATATCACAGCATTAAGCTTTATCTTAACAGATCACCTAGAAAATCTCAAGGCAGTCTTTGTTAAGATCTGCAATGCTAGTCTAAAACTCATACCTTCTAAGAGTGCTTTCTTCAAAGAACAACTCAGGTTCCTGGGCCATGAAGTCACCCAGACTGGGATTAGACCTATAAACAATAAGTTTGAAGCTATTAATAAGATGCTGACCCCCACCAACCTTAGATAATCTCAAATATTCTTAGGATGATGGGATATTGTTCTCATTTCATTCCAGATTTTTCTGAACTGAGTGAACCCTTGATCTAGTTGCTCCAAAACGTCCCTTTTAAGTGGACTGATAGCCAGAAGCAGTCATTTGAAGCCCTCAAGACTAAACTCAAACAAGCTCCTGCTCTGATCTACCCTGATTATTACAAGGATTTTATCTTGTACAACAATGCCAGTGGGGTAACTGTAGGCTCAATCTTAGCTCAACTAGATGATAATGGTGTTGATAGACTAATGGTCTATTCCTCCTGCATTCTCAATAATCATAAAAAGAACTATGATGTTACTGAGAAGGAATGTTTGGCTGTCCTGCACACAGTCAAACAATTCTCACACTACACCTATGGTACACATTTTACTTTAGTTATCAATCACTCCTCACTCAAGAGGTTACAAAAGCTGAAGGAGTCTGAAGGACAATTAGCCTAATGGGCTTTGCGCTTTCAGGGATATGATTTCACTGTGGTGCACAGACCTGGCGCTCAACATTAGAGCGCTGAAAGTCTCTCCTGGATGCCCATCTTACCAATCCACCCTGTAGATGCTGATTGACTATATGAGCTGATAGACTACTCTGATGCTTGGACTACTTAAACCAAAGAGATATGTCTAGATCTATAATCCTTGTCCAAAGATACTATCATATGAGATTGCCAGCTATTTAAGGTTACAAATGTATACTTACCTTATGTCCACCCCAGCATGAGGATAGCAGTTGTCTTTCAAGCTCATATTGATAATGGACATGGAGGCCTGACTAAAACTCATGATTGGTTGAGTAAGAACTTGTATTCATAATATTGCAACTGATTTTCCCTCCTTGCCTTCCAATGTATCTTACAATACACAGGAGGCACTCAATGAATTGCCCCTTGACGTATCTAACAGCATGGACCAATCTGAAGGCAATATCAAACTGTGGGCACTTTCTCCTAATTAGGAGCGCTACCAATTTGACCTGCTGATCATGCACAAGTTATTCCTTGGCCACAACCCTTACATGGAACATGCCACCATGCCACCCCCTTGTGGCCTGGTGGCTTTCCCTGTATAGTATATTAGTCACAATAACAGTCAATAAACCTTATCTTATTATTATTCTTGTTCTTTCTAAAAGACTGTTGTCTTCCCCAATCAAATACTGAACTATCATTGGTTCAGTTGCAACAGTAGTAGCAGCAGTAGGTTCACAACCTACCTGAAACAAAATTCCCCCTAAGAAAGGACAGAGTACAGGCAGTATGGCTACTCCCCATCAAGAGACCTTCCTGCCAATCCCCAAGGGGGACAACCCCAAAGGGTAGTTATCTATCAGGACCATCTGGTGCTCACAAACGTGTACAACTGTCTCTGCCTTGAGCTGCACAAAGCAAGTGTCACCCCACTCTAATCAGATCTTTTGCAACACATGCTAAACCTCCAGCTTGAGTCTTTTGTAGGTGGTGTAGAAGGAGCTTACATTGTTAGCTGACTTCATTCCACCAAAACTAGCCTCTGTATCTGCCAAGTGCCTGAACCCATGTGGGTTGCCACCGCATCTGGGCACCTTATGGGGCCTGCTGCTGTCTGGTTTACTAACTTGGCAAGCCAAGAGCTAGATGTCATATGGTCTTCATTCAGGAACACCGCAAAATCCTGCTATAGTGAAACTTTCTCACCCATTGTAGTGGGAACTCCTCTCCTGGCTATTAAACAGACAGAATCCTTCCCCAAATATCTTGTGGCTTGGCAGCAAGCCCTTGCCACCGCCCCAGAAGCTGTCACCAACAGGAATGCCATGCCCCTCACTTTAATAGTTAATGGGCTCAACCCCCATATCTGCAAGTGGGTTTCTGTGGGTTGCTGTACCTCCATTGACAGCTGCCACAAGGCTATTGTGGAGGTCAATAACCAAGCTTCAATGGGATTCTGCAGATCCAACAACACGCCATCTCAGTCTTGTTCCACACTTAGAAGTGCCCACAATCAGGTGGGCCGCTTCCAGTCCCACCAACAGGAGAATGGGGCTATGCGTCACTGCAAGGGGGAGCTCCAGTTAGCACAAATTGAGGACCTGGGGAAAGCCTGGGGGTTGTAGATACAAGAGGTTCTGCAACCCTGCCCAATCCCCACTCTCAATCTCTCCTCACAAAGAACCCCTGTGATTACCACATGCACAATTTGAGACTCTCAATTTATTCCAGGTCTATAATGATGACCCTTTCCTCCAAGCAAGCCATTCTTCAAATAAAATTACCCGCTTGGTCTACCCCTTCTGTTTCTGTGGGAAAACCCAAAAACTTTTGGTAGACACTGAGGCCAATCACACTATGGTGGACCAGGCGTTTGCTGACTCTCAACAGCTAGACCAAGTGCCAAGCAGATTCAAGGCAGTACAAGTAGCTGAATACTGCAGAGTTGTAATCAACCACAAGACAGTACCCTTCTCTGTGAGAATGGAGAACAACTAGGTTAATCTTTCTGGGCCAATTATGACAGGGCTCAGCCATGAAATCATTGCTGGTCTTGACTAGCTGCAACACAACTGTCCCTATATTAACTGGGATATGTCTGTCATCACCCTTAACAGGAATGAGTTGGGACTTCAGATAAATCCTATTTAAATGAGCAAATTATTGCATGATACTGTGTTTGTCAGAATCACATAGACAGGTACATACAATTTCAAGGGGGGAAACTGGACTTCAATCAATGTTCAGTTGAAGTTATCCACACCAAACCTCTTGTGGCCCCTCCCTTGACCACCACACCTCCACCAGCACTTGCAGCACTCCTCAAGGAGTAAAAAGACGGTTTTAGTGAGACACTGGACCAACTACCTCCTCCCTGGGGATACAACATGCTGTACAACTTCAAGAGTTGCTACCCAAGGCGCGCCCCCTTTATTGTCTGATGCCCAAGGAAGATGAGACTCTCTGTCAACACCTTGTGGACGCGCTTGATAAGGGCTTCATTTTCCCCTTCCTCTTGCCATACGGGGCTGCAGTCTTCTTTGTAGCCAAGAAAGACAGGTCCCTTCAATTGGTAACCAGCTACCGCGCTCTAAACAAGGTGACTGTCAAAAACAAATACCCCTTACCGCAATTGACAATCTGTTTGACACACTTTTGGGTGCAAAGATCTTCAGTAAGATCAATCTCACTGTGGGATACAACCAGGTCTGCATTGCACCAGGGGATGAGGAAAAAACTGCCTTCTGCACATGCTACAGTTTGTTTGAGTGTTATGTTATGAACTTTGGAATGACCAAGGCTCCCTCCACCTTTGCCATGTTGATGAACAAAGTGTTTGAGGATTTGATTTGAAAATGTGTTGTTGTGTACCTTGACAACATTATTGTCTTCAGTCAAGATCAAACCACACATCTTCAACACCTCTGTGCTATCCTTGACACCCTTTGTAAAAACCAGCTGAAGGCCAAGCCTTCCAAATGTGTGTTTCTTAGATCAGAGCTCCTATTTCTTGAGAACAACATCTCTGCCCAAGGGATAAAGCCCAACCCTACCAAAATTAAGGCAATAATTAGTATGCCACCCCCCACCAATGTGGGCCAGGTGCGTACATTCTTAGGCTGGTTGTCTATGTGCAGAAGTTTATCCCCAACTGTGGGGAACTAATTACACTTCTCACTGAGCTCTTAAACACAAAACAACGCTTCCACTGGACCCCTGCCAGAGATCAAGCCCTTGAGACGTTAAAGTAAAGACTTACAACTGCACCTGTATTAGAAGTTCCCCAATCAGAACTGCAAATATGAACTCAAGACTGATGCCTATGACAGAGCCATAGGTATGTTACAAGTAGAAACTGAAGAGGGCGTCTTCCTATCTGTAGTATAAAAATCTAGGAAGCTCACTGACTCAGAGCAACGTTATCTAATCCATGAAAAAGAGTTAGCGGCAATCATGCACTGCGCCAAGAAGTGGTACTGTTACCTGGAAGGGGTCACCTTTCCACCCCGCGTCTTGACAGACCACAAGTCCCTCCAATACTTCAACACACAGTCCCACTTGACACACTGCCAGGCAGGCTGAATCAAACGCCTGTCCCCCTACCAATTGTGCATCAAATACAAGCCTGGAAAGGAACTTGTCACAGCAGATGCCCTCTCAAGACTCTATGTGGCGTCCATCACCGGAGACAATGGCTTGGATCCAGATTGGCCAATGCTCTACCTCTGCCCTGAGGTAACCTGCTACAAAGGCCTCAACTCGGCAACTATCTCCAAGTTGAAAGACAACAAAAGTCAGTTCACCACTGACACTGGTAACGTCTGCCGCCGGGAAGAGACAGGGGAGAAGACGCCTTATATTCCCACCACATAGTGAGGGGATACCATACTACACTACCACTGTACCTTGGGTCACATCAGAAGACATAACCTCTTCAAGATCATGAAGTGTAAGGTTTGGTGGCCTCATATGCGCCAAGACATCTTGGACCTCCTCAAAATGTGTGTGTTGTGCGAGAAGAATACGTCCAAACCTGCACTCCCCAAGTGTGTCCTGCCCATCAAGGCCATGGAACCCTTCAAGAAGTGGTCCCTTGACATTGTTGGACCCCTCCCAAAAGACAGACTAAGCAAGAAGTACATTATTACGGCCATCAACTATTTCACCTGTTGGCCAGTAGCATGGACAACTACTAACCATACCGCCACCACCATCACCTGCTTCATTGGCAAAGAAATTGTGGCCCGCTTTGAGAAGCCCAAACGTCTTATTACAGATGGTGGACCTGAGCTTGTAGGGCACGTCATGAAGGTGTACTGTGCCAAGAATTCTCTTCAAAGAATAGTCATAACTCCCTACCATTCCCAAGCCAATGGGCGCAGGGAGCGCCTATGTTTTGCTGGTCCAGCTGATTGCCAAGCTCTCACAGGAGCACCCCAATACTGCGTGGACTGAACACCTGCCCACTGCCCTCCTCATCTTACAGGCAAGAATTAACCAAGGTACCAGGTTCAGCCCCAGTGCCTAGGCCTTTGGAACTCCTGATAGCTTGATGGAGATAGAACAAGGGAAATTACAATCCACAATTCCTGAGAAGCCTGCCTTGTTGACTACTCCCTCCCTGAGCCAATGGTGTGCCAAGGCCCAAGACATTTAACACAAGCAAATTGAGGGGGGGACAAAACACCTCAAGCCAGATATGCCATAGGTGACCCTGTCTATGCCCTCAACCCCAATTCAACCAAGTTAGAACCCAACCACCTAGGACCCTTCAAAATAGCCGCGGTCTATGACAACCACATCTATAAACTTGAAGATGCCCAAGAAAATACCAAAAAGCTTCATCACAATTGCTTGTGCCCCTGCCGCAACATCTCCACAAAAATGTTATTTGTGCAGACCTTCCCAGATCTCCCGCAAACTCTGATCCTGGTGTCTGACAACAAGCAGGGGGCAAGGGGGGTGTTGCAACAAAATTTCCTTCCTTGCCTACCAATGTATCTTACAATACACAGGGGGCACTCAATGAGTTGACCCTTGACGTATCTAATAGCATGAATTAATCTGAAGGCAATGTCAAACTGTGGGCACTTTCTCTGTAAGACATCAGACTTTTTCAACAACAGCTGCAGTTGTATCAAAGCCTTTGCTCAACCATCACCAAAAAATTATTATTTCCCAAGGATACAAGAGATACAGCTAGGATTGATACAATAGTTTTATTGATGAGCCTAAACAGGAGGAGATTGGATTGCTTGGAATAATAGAACTGTGATGGTTTTATACCCAATTCTATGAAAAGGAGATGATAGGAGAATTATGTTTAAGCAAGATTAACTCATAATTTTGAATCAGAAATATATTGTCAAAAAGTAAGATTCTGAAAACTGGAATTGAGGGCTTTTGGCTGACACCAATTTGGGCTTAAATGATTTGGTATTTGCGGAAATATAGGCAATCAAAGATGATAAAGGAGAAACAAATAAACAAACAGAAGTCTTGGCATAAATATCAACAAAATAGGAAATATCAGTTGTGTCAGGATACCAAGAGTACTGTGGGGCTCCAGTAGGTGAGGGAGGAGTCAAAGCAGGTACTGGCATGGCCCACCATATGATGGGACCTAACTTTACCAGGTAGAAAAGGGCCTTCCCAGCCACAGCCCAAGGCCCGGCCACTGGCAACGCAGAGTCAATCAATCCAGTGAGCGCCAGGTAAAGCACCCCCAGGAATTGACTGTTCTGGCCAGTGGCATCAGAAGTGGGTGGGGTAGAGATGGTTGGTTTGGGTGTCAGGGGTGGATCCATGGGGACCAGGTAGGCTGCAGGATTGTTGTACTTCCTGTTGAAGATCAAAGGATAGATGGTGATTGCTTTGCCGTCACAGACACTTTGATAGGGTTCCTTGGGTGCATTTGGGTGGGTGTACCACTGCAAGTCTTCCAAGGTCCAGGATTTGTGGTCAGGATTTAGGGGGTACTCAGTGAAATGCACAGGGCCAAATGAAGCATTGGGCAGACAGTAGTAGTCAAAGGCTTTGGATTTGTCAACTGAAGTCTGGCTATCTATCTCAGTGGATGGGTACTGATGCTTGGGTGTATGCAGATGGAAGAGTATCAAAAATATGTAGGGAAATAGATTGGTGAACCAAAGGTTCATAACAACTTTATTGGTAAGGATGACAATACAAAACTTTTTCAGGTGTTTCTGTTTTATATACTTACTCACATGCAAGTGCCTCTGGGCATTCTTCTGGTGCTATCTGTGTGGCAAGGCTTGACATCTCAGGTTCTGCTGTTTGGTTGGCTGCTTCATGGTCATTTTTGGGGTTTTCAGGAAAAGTTGTTTGGCTTTTTGGTGGTCCATCTTGGCTTGGCTGGCCATTGGTTCTAGAAGGTTTGGCTTCTGGGGTTATGGGGGTTTTCTCAATATAATCACCTTTTTGGGGCTAGCTTGACAGGCTTTCCTGAGGCCAAGGAACTTGATTAAAAAGGGGTCCCCAATTGGGGACCCCAAATTACTTAATGGAGGGTGGGCTTGAACTGGGTTTACTGGGAAGTTAAAAATAGCCTGCCCAGGCCCAGCCAAACCCACCAAGGCTTGGGTGTAGCTTTTGGGGCCCAGAATGGGCCCTGCACCTGGATTTGCTTTGAAAAGCAAAAATCCAGGTGCAGGAAAATTTCCCTGCCCACTAGCACTGCCTGGTGGCTAGGAGCAGGTTTGATTCCCATCTGGGGCATTGACATTGTTACTTTTTTAACAAGTTGAGACTTAAATTCCCAGTCCTGAAATTCTCCTAATTAGGAGCGCTGCTAATTTGACTTGCTGATCCCACACAAGTTATTCCTTGGTTTCAAAACTTACATGGAACCTGCCACTATGCCACCCCCTGTGGTCTTGTGGCTTTCCCCATATGGTATATTAATCATAATATTCTACAATAAACAATACCTTATTCTATTCATTATTGTCCTTTTTATTGGACTGTTGTCTTCCCCAATTCAAATACTGAACTCTCATTGGTTCAGTTACAACAGGAAAATATGTGACTGCTTACCCCTTATGTTATTTCATACTGACATACTTGCCAGCTACATCACATACAAGCTTCCCAACATGAGTTCAAGCTCATTTTGCCAAAGCACACCTTCTAAACTGTGAGTATTGACACTGTTGGCCCCTCTTCTGCTCTTGCTCTGGGTGTTGATTAATTTTAGTGGCCATAGGCTACTTCATTAAATGGTTTGAGGCCAGGGCTACTAAGGATATCACTGCTAAGACCACAGCTAATTTCATTTGCCAGACATATTCTACAGACATGGATGTCCACAGACTCTGCTATATGATAATAGTAATAACCTTAATTCCAGGTTAATCCATCCATTGTAGAAGCTAGGGGCACTCATTAATTCTTTTTAGCCCCTTATCATCCTTCCACCAATGGAAAAGTTGAGTGTGCCAATTCCTCTCTTGTCTCTGCTATGTGAAAGCTCACTATTCCTGATGCTACCAATTGGGATATTCTCCTCCCTGCTTCTCTCTTTGCATGCCACCTAAGCAGACACCAAGTGACAGGACATTCCCTATTTGCCATGCTTTATGGACGTGAGGCTACTACCCCCTCAATCTTGGGACCCCCATTGGATGAATTTAATGCTTCAGTCAACCCTGAAACTCATGTGAAAGAACTAATAAATTGGATCATTGACATTCAGGATTCTTCTTACACATCTGCCTATAAGGTCAACCCCTAGAGTAGTTGTCTTCTAATGCTTCCAGAGCATCCCTCCCAAGTTCCAGGTTGATCACCTGGTTCTTTATTACCAGAATTGTACTGGTGGTTATTCTCACAAACTGAATTCCCTCTAGTTTGAGCCTTGAAGATTAACTTCAAGAAGGGCTTTGAGTACACTGTCAAGTTAATGAAGAAGAAAAAGGCAAAAAAATTCTGAAACACTATGCCTTGATCTTGCTACAGAAGAAAAATTGAAGAGAAATGCTGAAGAATTTACAGATAAAAAATTCTCTTTGTGATTTCCTATAAAAAATAGTTGGGTTCAAACCTGGGAAGCTTTTCAGGAAGCAGGGGCAAATTTTCAATGTTTTGCCCAGTCAAACATTTGTTTCCTAATTGAATCACAAATAACTGTGAAGCAAAGAAAATTGCTTCAGATTGTTGAAGATGATGAACATTGATAGGATTGGTTGAGTCTGAGGCTTAATCTACAGATTATTTTCCATTTTTAGAATGGCTCTAAGCTTAATTAATATATTATGAAACAGCAGAAGAAAGTATTAGGATTGGATAAAGTAAGTTTGGAAGCCTATTTTATTATAGGGAAGGGGAAGTACAGATAGTTTAAGCTTTTGAAAGAATCAGTAAAAGGGGGTTAGCCTAAGACAAGGGGCTATATAAAATTGATTAAATGGACAGAGGCTAGAGAGAAAAGTGGTGTTGCAACTGAACCAATGAGGATTCAGTATTTGAATTGGGGAAGACAACAGTCCAATAGAAAGGACAGGAATAATAGGAATAAGTTATTATTTATTATAGAATACTGCAATTAATATACTATATGGGGAAAGCCACTGGGCCATAAGGGGGTGACATGTTCCATGTAAGGATTGGAGCCAAGGAATAACTTGTGCATGATCAGCAGGTCAAATTGGTAGCACTCCTAATTAGGAGAAAGTGCCCGCAGTTTGACATTGCCATGATATTGGTTCATGTTGTTAGATACATCAAGGGACAGCTCATCTAGAGCCACCTGTGTATTGTGAGATACGTTGGCAGGCGAGTATGGAAACTTGGTTGCAACAGTGGCTATTGAAAGATCTTAAGTTTGAATACTTTTTGGGCTTTGAAATTGGAGAAATTCATCTACAGAGCAGTAAAGAAGAAGCAGATAGATTACCAAGGCATTTCCAAGGGGGTGGCTGGTCCATAAGTCTGAGAAAAAAAGTTGCATTTCAGAAGGCTTCTAATGGGATCTTGCTTATTTAGAATAAAGTCTTTCACATCTCCTACCTATTTATAAGCATTTTGGCCATTAAATATTCCCCACATCTTTTACCCAAGGGTGAGAAAGAGCAGTAGTATAGGCAGAAGTATAGGAATTTGCCTAGAAGCCAACACCCTGGGAATGAATGGACAAGACTATCAAGGGACTTACACTCACAACAAGAGGAAGTGAGCTCTTGGGAAGAGGGTTTGGTACCCTCTTTCAGGAACTGTATACACCCCCAGAAGGACAAACCCAAGTATATGTACTGATCTATGGAGAAGATTCCATGATGCTAGTAGGGAAGGTCTTGGAAGAGTTTACAGGATTGTAGGTCCATTACAATGTGCTAGGATGGGAAATCAGTCACTTAAATAATGTCACCCCAATCAAATTAGTCTCTGGCTTTTATTCAAGACATTCATTGGCAACCTCCCAGGAGTAGGAGCGTCATATGTGTTCTTTTGGTGAGGCTAGTGGAAGCCTTTTGGTTGTGGGCGCTCCCAGGTGCAGTAAAGGACAGGGAAGTTGAATTTTTAGACTTCTGGAATTCTATAGTTGCTTGATTGTTTGCTTCCATGATTAATTTTTAATTATCATCAATGGATGTGCAACACCCCAAGATACCCACTTATAAACATGGGGCTTTAAAACATTGGTAATAGGTGTGAGGAGAATAGCATTCACATCACTTATGACTTCTAAGGAGGCAACAAGTAGCTGTTGCCATAAATCAAGGTATACTGAAATACTTCTTATTTGTTTTATGCTTAAAATTGGTATCCCAGCACAATAGAAGAAAGTGTTTTGTTGTAGCAGGACTTGGCTAACTCTTTAAAGGGGGCCATGTAACCTTGGCTTTGTGGCCATCCCACATAGTAAACCAGGCAGCAGTAAGGTCAACAAGGATATCTGAATCTATGACAACCCTCATGGGCTTGGAAACCTGACAGACATGAAGACATGTTTCTGTGGAATTCAGCCATCTTATGATGTCAGTCCTACACCACCTGTGAAAGATTTCAGTTGCAGGTTCAACATTTGTTGGGAAAGGTCCAACAGGGGCAGGGTGATGCTGCTGTCATTTTTTCCTGGATGGATTCAATTGTAGATATTGGTTACCACAAGTTGGTCTTGGTATATAATGTATTCTTTCAGGATATCTCCCTTGGGGATAGGTAGAAAGGATTTTGGTGAGGATTAGTCATACAGCCAGCATGCTGCCATTTCTTGACATAGTTTCATTGAAGTTAGGATCAAGATTAAACCTACTGCTGCTATCACTTTTGCAACTGAACTAATGATAGCTCACTATTTGGAATGGGAAGAGAACATTCCAAAGGAAAGAGCATAGATTTGAGATAAGATAACAGCTTTATTGGTAAACAGAAGTTATTGCACAGTAAAATGAAGTCACAAAAACAATAGGGTAGAATGGTGGCACAATCCAAATAAGTGTTGGGTTTTGAATACATTGTTGAGGGCGTTTAGCTAGGATTGGCTTTACACCTTATTAGGAAGTATTGTCCCATATTCTGAAATTTGGGGCAGGAGGCATAACACGGTTTAATACATTGTGGAGTGTCTCATTGAGCACCCCTGCATATTGTAAGATATGTTTTTAGGTGAGGTATCAGCCTTGGTTGTAACACTCCTATCTGAAAAGGGCAACCTCCAGAATTAACTCATACAGCATGGAACATCCATGTTGACAATTTCAAAAATTGTTTTTGCTTTATCCTTTATAATTTCAATTAAAAGCTCAAAATAAAAATCAAACATTGCTTCTATTATCAGTGTCAATTATTTAATCCAGAAAAAATAATCTTTAATATTGAAAATAAGAAAAATATTTTCAAGAATTGTCAACATGGAGGATGTTCCATGCTGTATGAGTTAATTCTGGAGGTTGCCCCTGAAAAGTGCTCCATTTTTCTTCACCTGGAGGCTGACATCTTATTGATCAACTTGTTCAGCTCTGCATCCTGACTTCCTGGGACACTAATAGATCAGGTGTTGCAAGGAGGGCTAAACCTGCCTTTGGATTCTCAGCCTTTCTGGATTCCAGACCCCTTGGTGCCAGGCCCAACTGAGACCAAATTGAGAAGCCCCTTCAAAACATGAGTATGTTTCCCCTCAACCTTGGGTCACCTACTACCACAAGAGGCCCAGCACTTCTCAGCCACTCCTCTTGTTGATTGTGAGAACTGTCAGCTCTGCTATTCATGGGTGCTTCCTGTACTTCTCCAGCTTGTCCTCTCTCAGACGCCCTCTCAGATTGGAGATCCCTGCTCTCCTCTGGATGGCATCCTGATGGTACTCTCCACTGGGGTGGGAGCCAGGCTTCTTGAGTCTAGCACCCCCTTCTTACATAACTGGAACCATTTTTGTGTGTTTTCATGGGCTTTGTACTCTATCCCAACTATTTTATCCTTTATTATGGGTTGTTTGTTGCTTTTTTGAGCCATTTTGCCTGTTGACACCCTGAATTCCTGCTAGCAGGGTGCATGCTTTACACCAATACTTGGATTTGTTTAAGCTTAAGTCCATTTTTTAAGGATGGGTTGATTTTTCTTGCACCAAAGCTTTGAGAACTACCTTATATTTCTCATAAAGTCATGGATCTTCACTTGGGGCTCTTGGCTCTGCTGTGAACCTTATAGCCAGAGCTGCTGGAAATTGGGGGTGGTATCTTAGCCAGATGACTCCTGCTTGCTCACACCTCTTTTGCATGGCTCTAGAACTTTATGGCCCTCTTCCCATCATTTTTGGGTGTTCTGTTTTGGTTTCTCTCTCAAAGTTACCTTTATTTAGAAAACCTTACTCCTCTTCTTTCTAGTGTCTTGGCTTGATTTTGTTGCTGGCCCTTACCTGGACTCTTTTCCCTCATGGGATTGAGTGGCTGTGCAGGATCCTCAGTTCCAACCTGACAATTGATTTCAGATATGGGCTGAAAATCTGACAGGCTGCAGGGTGCCAAGCCAGTCAGGTTATGGGCATCAAGTCAGTTGGGATGTCCACTATTTCACTACAAGAAGTTTGGCCCTTTGTTGCTGAGCTCATGTTGTCAATCCTGACAGCCACATGATCAGTTTATTCTCTAGATAACTTTGATTAAAGGAGGGAATAGACAATCTTTATAATATAATATTAATGACTAAATGGTACAATATTCTCTAGGGCTTGATTCAGGTTAGTTTATTTAGGTTATTTCAACTTGGTTATATATGATCTTTACGACCTTATAGGGATTTCAATTTGGCCATGTCCTTGGCTTGCTGTCATTTGATTTGGCGATTCAACTTCCTGAGTAACCAGTTCAAAGTTAGCTTGTGATAGATAGTTGATTTCGTTTTAAACAGTGGTATGATGCTAATTTATTACATCGGTTTTTACGCCTACAGGATGTAATTCGATCTATTATAATTTAAAGTCACCTTTTTGTTCGGCCTGATATGGGGCTAGATATAATGGGCTTTTGGTGCCGGATTATGTCAAGTCTTACATTAAGTCAATTTAGAATTCTCTGTCGAAATTGTTTTCGTCTGAATTCTCGTTAAATTCCTGGCATGTGTTTATTTTTAAGTCGGCCAGCTTTGATGCTAATAATCAGGCTTCAGTCATAGTGGACTGATAAATCGAGCCAATGAGGTGGGCTCAAAAACTTAAATGGCAGTTCGATAAATGATTTGAGTTTGGCTGCCGAGGTATGGCTTCGTCACAAACCTCAGATGGTCAATTTGTTTAAATATCTTTTTATAAATGGATTCTTTCAAACGATCAAAGTGGGTCATTCAGATTATTACATGCCACTGGGGAAATTGTAGAGCCTCCCTAAAAATTTTCTGGCTCGCAACCCAATTTGAAGACGGCCTTGTTAACAGCTGTGATTAGTGATGGCAATTATATGGTGTAGCCAAACAGTTCGAACTTTGAAACTTTGTAATAGTCGCTTGGAATTCCATCCTTCTCTTTTGCTTACACTCAGCTCTAAACAAGGTTTGTTATCACTGTTATCTACCACCATATCAAGTATATCTTGTTTTTAGATTTACTATATGTTACCCAAATCCATTTCTAACTAATCTTTCCAGATGAACGCCGAAAAGCTTGCTAAACTTCAATCCCAGGTTCGTATTGGTGGTAAAGGAACTCCCCGCCGTAAGGTTAAGAGGACCAATGGCTCCTCTATGGGTGGAGATGACAAGAAGCTCGCTGGAGTCATCAAGCAGCTCAATGTTCATCCCCTTTCTAACGTCCAGGAGGTTAACATGTTTGGCGAGGGCGGCAAGGTTCTTCACTTCGCTTCCCCAAGAGGTATTTCAAATCCGCCGACTCCAATCTAACTTTCAGTGTTTGCCACTGAGCAGCCTAACACCTTTGTTGTCAACGGGCCCTCCACCACCAAAGGTATTTAGTTACTCTCGTTTTTTTCTAAACTTTTTATAGAAATCACTGAACTTGTACCTGGCATTCTTAGCCAACTTGGCCCTGACTCCCTGGCCAGCCTCCGCAAGCTTGCTGAAACTTACCAGAGTCTAAACCCCGACCAAGCTGAAGGTGATGATGATATCCCTGATCTTGTTGAGAACTTGTAAGTAGTTATAACTTTGTATAATATTAATTCTCCTTAGTGACGCTGCTGATATTTCAGAAAAGGTCGAGTAGGTATTTAACCTCCCAATCCCCTACACATCTTCCCTTTTTCTTACGAAAATAGACACTCTATGAGCCTGCCACTAAAAAGAAAAAGCTTAAAATGTTGAATGTTCTGTACTTGACTGGTCGACTTTTCACTTCTTCAGAGCTTTTGGATTCCTTTTTATCCGTTTATCTTTTTTAAACCCCAACACATGTTCCTTTTAAGCCTCCGATTAGCTTGCTTTTGAAACACAAAGCTATTTGCTCTAAGCTAAATAAACTGTAATTATATCAAGGGCTGTATTCAATGAAATTGCCTACGCCTTACTCTGTAATCAGTTAGATTATTTCCTTTGCTTTAAGGCTTGTACTCGCCGCTTACAGTATACCTTTAATTTTTCCTTGAAGGATATTCATAACCTGGGTATACCTTTATACTTGACATCAATAAATTTTAAAGTAAGATTCGCTTTAATCGATCTACATACACCTAATCTTATGATGCTGAATATATCCTCATATGTAACTAAATTAAGTGTCGTTTCTAGCGTGCAGTTAAATTCTCACCTGGACGCTTAACCAACACTACAACATGCAGATATCTATAGAACATACAGTGCATCTAGATTGCTAGCAAATCTATTCTAACTTCGACAATCTTCCTCCTATCTTTAACTTACAATCTTATTCAAAATCTTCGCATGTTGGAAACTTTTGAACTTAAGTTGGCGAAGTGTATAGCAAAGGTAAATTTGCATAATTAATACTTTGCATAAAACCATCTACAAGTCATGTCCCCATAGTTAAAAGGGCTATTTAAGCTTCCATTCCCCAGCCTGATATATAAGAGAGCAATAATAATGGCTAGGTAAGTTACCCATCCAAGGGCAGGTGTAAAGTTGAAATCAATATGCCAATGCATGTAGCCTTTTCTGGTTCTAGGATAGGATTGTTTGGTACCTAATTAATTTAAAAATATACTAATGGATTTATTTTAAAACCCAAGTTAAACATTATACAAAAATAAATGCATATTCAAGCATAAGTTTAAACTTTGATATATAAGTGAATGTCCAGCAGTTTTCAAAGCTGTGAGGGTAAACACACGTAAGTCATCTGTAAACAAGATTACTCAAACTTAAATCAATCCCAAATGCCAGTACAAATTATGCACTCTGTTAACAGGGCTTCGGGACGTTAATAGGGAAACCAGCTCACCAGTATAGCAAACCTATCAAACCCTAAAATAATTTAATTGAGACATGATATAAAGATCTAAAAGACACAAACAAAATGGTTTCAATCACCCTTTGGTGTACATATGGTCGCCATGCAAATCAGTGACAAAGTACACTTGGCTGCGGTAGGTTGAAGCTCAAACTTTAAAGGTAACACAATAACACCCCAATCCATAGATGAAACCACTCAGTTGCTAGATAAAATGGGATTTATGAAAGTATAGTGCCAAGCTGTCTAAAATAAGATACACAGTTAGAATTGTTGCAACATCTATGATTACTCCCTCTTGGGGAAGTAATTACCTGAGTGATTCCCCAACTGATCATTAAGTCAGTGGCACTCTTATCAATTGCCCATCTAATATGGGGATCAAAACTTTCAAGTCCTAAGAGAAACATTACCTGGACAAGCCCCATGACTACTATGATGTACATGGACAGTATGTGGCTTCTCATGATACTATATAATCCTCAATTTTCATATCAAATAAACTATCATTCTCTTCTTAATCTCCCCCTTTATTTTGTTTATTATACTTCTCAGAAGTATATAACCAACAGTGGTAGCACAGGTAGGTTATTCACACCTACACAACTTAAAGAAAAAATTCCTCCAAAGAAAAGAACCCAGCAGATGGCACTCCCCACTGGCTGGAGACAATATAAAGGAGGTCAGGACGTCCCCACAGGATTCACTGTCTTCAACAATATCCTCATACCAACCAGACAGTACAACTTCCTCAGCACACAAGGAGTCCTGAATCTGCCTCAAGCCAGGATATGCCCAAAATACCCAACATGTATTTCAACGCCTACACTCAGCAGAAATTGGAACCTTCTCAGGGCTACGCGTGAAAATGCCAACCTTTGGATTCAAAGCACACAAAAAAGTTCATACAAGTTGGCTATCCCTGAAGACTCTGATGTCGTGATCATGGCAGAACTCAGAGCCTTTAAAATGATGGGAACCATTGAGTATATCCCAGCATACAAAGACATACATGATTGAGCTCCTGACACCAGCAACTTTGATCAGGATGGACCATGTTCAAACTTCTATAATGGTCTCCCTCACACATCAGACATCAGTTTGATATGAGCTGCTGCAAAAACCTCCAGGTTATCTTCTTGGAAGAGAAGCAAGCTGCTCATAAATCCAATAACTTGCATGCAACCAACAAGCAAAAGGAGAGTCCCACAGCAAAGAAGGTCCCTTGACCTAACAAGCAGAACAATCAAGCCAACAACTCTCTTCCTCAAAGTGGAAAGCACACTACTCAAGTAAATCAACTGAGTACTGATGACACCATCAAAGAGGGAAAAGATCAGGGGAGTGCTTGGGTGGGCTGCCCTCCCTCACTTTACAAGAATTGTACAGGGACCAAGATGTTGCAACTGAACCAATGAGGATTCAGTATTTGGAATTGGGGAAGACAATAGTCCAATAGAAAGGACAGAATAATAAGAATAAGGTATCATTTATTGTAGAATATTGTGATTAATATACCATATGAGGAAAGCCACAAGGCCACAAGGGGGTGGTATAGTGGAAAGTTTCATATAAGGTTCAAAGCCAAGGAATAACTTGTGCAGGGATCAGCAAGTCAAATTGGTAATGCTCCTAATTAGGATGAAGTACCTGCCATTCAATATTACCATCAGATTAATCCATGTCATTTGATACATCAAGGGGCAACTCATTGAGCGCCCCCTGTGTATTGTAAGATACATTAGCAGGTGAGTCTGGAAACTTGGTTGCAACACCCCCCTTGCCCCCTGCTTGTCATCAGACACCAAGACCAGAGTCTGCAGAAGGTCTGGGAAGGTCCACATGAATAACTTTTGTGTGGGGATGGCGCTGCAGGGGTGCAAGCAATCATGAAGTTTCTTGGTATTCCCTTGGGTGTCTTTGAGTTGATAGGTATGATTGTCATAGACAGCAGCTATCTTGAAGGGCCCTAGATGGTTGGGCTCCAACTTGGCAGAATTGGGGTTGAGGGTGTAGACGGGGTCACCTATGGCGTATCTGGCTTTGAGGTGCTTTGTCCCTCCTTCAATTTGCTTGTGTTCAATTTCCCAGGCTTTGTCACACCATTGGTCTAGGGATAGGGTTGTTACTAGGGGAGGCTTGTCGGGAACTCTGGACTGTAGCTTTTCCTGTTCAACTCCTGTCAGACCGTCAGGCGTCCCAAAGGCCAGGGTACTGGGGCTGAACCCTGTGCCCTTATTGACCCTTGCTCGCAGGATAAGTAGAGCGGTGGGCAGGTGTTCAGTCCATGCGGTGTTGGGGTGCTCTTGTGAGAGCTTGGCAATCAGTTGAACCAGTGAGCCATTTAACCATTCCACACATCCATTGGCTTGAGGATAGTAGGGGGTCGTAATGATACATTGGAGTGCGTTCTTGGTGCAGTATGCCTTCATGACATGTCCAACAAGTTTGGGGCCGCCATCTGTGATGAGACGTTTGGGTCGCCCAAAGCAGGCCACAATTTCCTTGCCAATGAAGCAGGTGATGGCGGTGTAGTTAGTTGTTGCCCAGGCCACTGGCCAGCAAGTGAAGTAGTTGATGACAGTGATAATGTACTTCTTCCCCAGTCTGTCTTTGGGGAGTGGCCCCACAATGTCAAGGGACCACTTCTTGAAGGGTTCCATGGCCTTGATGGGCAGGACAGACTTGGGGAGTGCAGGTTTGGACATATTCTTCTCGCACAACACACACATTTTGAGGAGGTCCAAGATGTCTTGGCGCATATGAGGCCACCCAACCTTACACTTCATGATCTTGAAGAGGTTATGTCTTCTGATGTGACCCAAGGTACAGTGGTAGTGTAGTATGGTATCCCCTCACTATGTGGTGGGAATATAAGGCGTCTTCTCACCTGTCTCTGCCTGACGGAAGATGTTACCAGCATTGGTGGTGAACTGACTCTTGCTGTCCTTCAACTTGGAGATGGTTACCGAGTTAAGGCCCTTGTAGCAAGTCATCTCAGGACAGAGGTATAGCATGGGCCAATTGGGGTCTAAACCATTGTCCCCAGTGATAGACACTATGTAGAGTTGCAAAAGAGCGTCAGCTGTGACAAGTTCCTTCCCAGGCTTGTACTTGATGCGCAACTGGTAAGGGGATAGACGCTCAACCCATCCTGCTTGGCAGCGTGTCAAGTGGGACTGTGTGTTGAAGTACTGAAGTGACTTGTGGTCTGTCAGAACGCAGGGTGGGAAGGTAGCACCTTCCAGGTAACAGCACCACTTCTCAACGCAGTGCACAATTGCTGCAAGTTCTTTATCATGGATGGGATAGCGTTGTTCCAAGTCGGTAAGTTTCCTGGACTCATATGCCACGGGGGGGAAAGACACCATTGTCAGTTTCTACCCTTAGCACGCCCCCTATGGCCCTGTATGAGGCATCAGTCTCGAGTTTGTACTGACAGTTTTGATTGGGGAACTGCAGTACTGGTGCTGTTGTGAGTCTTTGTTTCAATATTTTAAAGGTCCAATCTCTGACGGGGGTCCAAGGGAACCGCTGTTTGGTGTTGAGGAGCTCAGTGAGAGGTGCAATTAGTTCCCTGCAATTGGGAATGAACTTGCATACGTAGGCAACCATGCCTAAGAATGTCTGCACCTAGCCCACATCAGTGGGGGGCAGCATGCTGGTGATTGCCTTGATTTTGGCAGGGTTGGGCTTTATCCCTTGGGCAGAGATGGTGTGCCCAAGGAATAACAGCTCCAACTTGAGGAACTCACATTTGGAGGATTTAGCTTTTAGCTGATTTTTCCAAAGGGTGTCAAGGACAGTACAGAGGTGTTGGAGGTGCGTGGTCTGATCTTGACTGAAAACAATAATGTCATCAAGGTACACAACCACACATTTTCCAACCAGGCCCTCAAATGCTTTGTTCATCAACATGGCAAAGGTGAAAAGAGCGTTGGTCATTCCAAAGTTCATGACCTGACACTCAAACAACCCGTAGCGTGTGCAGAAGGCAGTTTTTGCCTCATCCCCTGGTGCAATACAGACCTAATTGTACCCCGCAGTGAGATCAATCTTTCTAAAGACCTTCACACCTGTGAGTGTATCAAACAAGTTGTCAATCAGCGGCAGGGGGTATTTATTCTTGACCATCACCTCATTTAAGGTGCAGTAGTCTTTGACCAGGCAAAGGGACCCGTCCTCCTTGGCTACAAAGAAGACAGCTGCCTCGTATGGAGAGAGCAAGGGGCAAATGAAGCCCTTATTAAGCGCGTCCACAAGGTGCTGGCGGAGGGTCTCATCTTTCTTTGGTGTAAGACGGTATAATGTTTATGCTTTAGGTAACAATCCTTGAAGTTGTACAGCGTGCTGGATCTCCTGGGGAGGAGGTAGTTGTTCAAGTGTCTCACTGAACACGTCCTTGTACTCCTCGAGGAGTGCAGCAAGCACTGGTGGTAGTGAAGCGGCCAAGGGAGGAACCACAGATGGTTTGGCGCATATAACTTTGACTGAACATTGGTTGAAGTCTAGTTCCCCCCTTGAAGTTGTACAAACCTGTCTCTGTTATCCTAACAAGCACAGTATCATGCAGTAACTTGCTTATTTCCATAGGGTATATCTGGAATCCCATCCCATTTCTATTAAGGGTGATGACAGAGGTATCTCAGTTGATGTAGGGACAGTTGTGCCAAAGCCAGTTAAGGCCAGCAATTACATTGTGGCTGAGCCCTGCCATGATTGGCCCAGAGAGCTTAACCTGGATGTTCCCCATTCTCACAGAGAAGGGTACTGTCTCATGGGTAATTGCAACTCTACAGGAGTCAGATACTTGTACTGCCTTGAACCTGCTTGGCACTTGGTCCAATTGTTGAGCGTCGGCAAACGCCTGGTCCACCATAGTGTGGTTGGCCCCAGTATCTACCAGTAATTTGTGGGTGTCCCCATGGAAACAAAAGGGATAAGCAGGTTACTTTATTTGAGGAGTGACTTGCTTGTAGTATGGGGTCGTCACTGTGGACTTGGAAGTTGTCCAGGGTTTTGACTTCATGGATGTTGTAGTTGCAGGGGTTCTTTGCAAGCAAGGACTGAGAGGATGGGTCAGGTGGGATTGAAGGGTCTCTTGTTGCTACAACCCCCAGGCTTTTCCCTGCTCCTCAATCTGCGCTAGCTGGAGCTCCCCCCTTGTGGGGGCGTTTAGTCCCATTATCCTGCTGATAGGGCTGGCAGCAGCCCACTTGATTGTGGCCATTGCCAGGTGTTGTGCAAGATTGGGATGGTGCATCACTGGTACAGCGGAAGCCCATTGAGGCCTGGTTGTTAGCCTCCATGATGGCCTTGTAGCAGTCATCAATGGAGGTGCAGTAACCTATAGGGACCCACTTGCAGATATGGGGTTTTAACCCATTGATGATGGGAGTGAGTAGCATTGCATTTCTGTCAGTCAAAGCTTTGGGGGCGGCAGCAAGAGCTTGTTGCCAGGCAGCAAGGTACTCAGGAACAGACCCAGTTTGTTTGATTGCTAGAAGAGGAGTACCCACAACAATGGGGAGAAGGTTTTGCTGTAGTGGGACTTTGCGGCGTCTTGGAATGCCGCCCAGGTAACGTCAAGTTCCTGACTGGCCCAGTTGGTGAACCACACAGCGGCAGGCCCTGTGAGGCGGCCAGACGCAGTGGCGACCCATATGGGCTCAGGAACCTGACAGATACAGAGGCAGGTTTCAGTAGATTGGAGCCAACTGACAATGTTGGCCCCCTTGACGCCCCCCGCAAAGGATTCTAGCTGAAGGTTGAGCATGCGTTGGGACAGGTCTGACTGGGGCAGGGTGACGCTGGCATCACGCTGCCTGAGGTGGAGTCAATTGTACACACTTGTGAGAACTATCTGGTCTTGATAGATGATGTACCCATCAGGGATGTCCCCCTTGGGGATTGGCAGGAAAGTTTCTTGTTGGGGAGTAGCCATACAGCCCGTACTCTGTCCTTTCTTAGGGGGGATTTTGTTTTAGGTAGGCCGTCAACCTACCGCTGCTACTACTGTTGCAACTGAACCAATGAGGATTCAGTATTTGTAATTGGGGAAAACAACAGTCCAATAGAAAGGACAGAATAATAAGAATAAGGTATTATTTATTGTAGAATATTGTGATTGATATACCATATGGGGAAAGCCACAAGGGGTTGGCATAGTGGGAAGTTCCATGTAAGGTTCAAAGCTGAGGAATAACTTGTGCGGGGATCAGCAAGTCAAATTGGTAGCGCTCCTAATTAGGATGAAGTACCCACCATTTGATATTGCCATCAGAGTAATCCATGTCGTTTGATACGTCAAGGGGCAACTCATTGAGCGCCCCCTGTGTATTGTAAGATACATTAGCAGGCAAGTCTGGAAACTTGGTTGCAATAAAGACGTGGACTCAATCATCATGATCCAAGTACCCTCCAGCAATCCAATACTGTTTGACTCCCAAACTGGAAATAAACTCCTCACCTATCCTTTCTGATTTTGCAGATATCAGGGCATAACGCTATTCTACACTGGAGCAGACTGATCCCATATTGACAAGAAATTTTTCAACCTCATGAAGCTACTTATAACCAAGAGCAACATCAATAGAGTTATCATGGCAGACAACCAAAGCACCCCAGTCACTAAGGAGGCAAACTGTGACAGAAATCACAGGATAGTAAGAAGCCATTTCTAAGTGGTGGGGAATTACCACCCAAATCCACATAGAGTTAATGATTAACCACCAACATGGCTTCAGATACTGTTTCATAAAATTTTCAATGGAGATACTAAGATTAAGTAAAACAATTAATCCTAACCAAATTAGCCCAAGATAAATAGCCTGTGAAAGCATCAGAGTGTCTTATGAATAAAATTCAGGACATTGAGATGCAACACAATTTTCAGTTGCAAAGACAGGGGGTACAACTCCAAGATTGGTAGGCATGAAATTAACATTGGGCGGTGCCAATGAAGAAGTTTCAACTACAGGGCCCCATCTTCCAGTAATGATTTGGCTGAGAATCAGATTGTAGGGAATGTAGCGCAACAATCCAACTACAGGATGCATTTTAAAAATGTAAGTTAGATCAAGGGATATATGATTTTTATTGAGTGAATTTTTGGGAGGACTTAACTCTTAAGAGTTGAAACAGTGAAAATTATTCAATATATATATATATATATATATCAAAAATTGACTAAGTAATATTGCCTGGATCCTGAGCTCCTATTCCTTTCATATTGTCAAGTGAGTATCTGGTCCAGGTTGCAAAGAACCCTTGTGTGACCAATTTCTGATGACCATGCTGATAAATAAGTTCATATCTGGTGACCCTTAAATTATGTCAATTTATCAACATCAACTTACGGGGGATCAGATTTAACCAGCAAACTGGAGCGGCTGTAACCCATTTTCAATCAACTTTTTAATTCAAATTCGTTAAATCAGTCAGTTTTGTTAAAGGTTTCATGGCTTTCTGAGCTTTCCTACTCAGCCAAATAATCACCAGAATTATGGAACTTACTGTGACAAACCCTTTCTGGGCAAAAATAGGAGATGTAAAAACTACTCTTGGTGGCCCTATCTGTAACAGAAATCACAGAATAATATGAAGCTGTCTCCATGTGGTGAGGAATCACCACCCAAGTCCATATAGAGTTAATGATTAACCACCAACACAGCTTCAGATACCATTTTGTGAAATTTCCAAATGAGATAATATGGTTAAGTAAAATAATTAACCCCAACCAGAAAAGCCCTAGATAAATGGCCTGTGAGAGAATCAAGGTGTCTGTAGCATAAAATTCAGAACATTGAGATAGAACAGAAGTTTCAGCTTTGAAAGGGGAAGGATCAGCACCAAGATTGACAGGCATTGAATTAACATTTGGCGGCAACAACAACAAAGTACCGACAGCAGGCCCCCATCTTCCTGTAATTATCTGGCTAATGATTAAATTGTAGGGAATGTAGCGCAGCAATCCAACTACAGGATGAATTTCAAAAGTGAAGTTAGACCAGGGAATATGTGATTTTTATTGAGTAAATTTTTGGGGGGACTCAACTCTTAAGAGTTGAAACAGTGAAAAATATTCAATATATATATATCAAAAATTGACTAAGCAATCCCGCCTGGATCCTGGGCTCCTATTCCTTCCACATTGTCAAGTGAGTACCTAGTCCAGGTTGCAAAGAACCCTTGAGTGACTAACTTCTGAGAACTATGCTGATGAACAAGTTCATATCTGGTGACCCTTAAATTACGTCAATTTATCAACATCAACTTACAGAGGGGGGAATCAAATTCAACCGGCAAACTAGAGCGGCTGTAACCCATTTTCAATCAACCATTTAATTCAAATCCATTAAATCAGTCAGTTTTGTTAAAGGTTTTTAGGCTTTCTGCGCTTTCTTACTCAGCCAAATAATGCCTGGCATTATGGAACTTACCATGACACTATCATTCCAAAATCTAAGTACAAAATAGTGCTTGGCTTAGACTAGATGAGAAAGACAAACCCTCACATTGACTGGGATAGTGCCACACTCATAATACAACAAGGAGAAGTACAAAATATGTGTATCCAAATCACCTTGACACCCTCATGAAGGACCACATGTTTTTAAAGATGACCAAAACAGAAGAAGAAAAGAACATAATAAGATTGACTGGAATACCTGTACATATAAAATTATCCACTTCAAAAATTTGAAAGTCTCACTTGAAAAGGACCAAATATGCCAACAACTTGTCCAAGAAATCCCCTTGGTATTCTAGGAGAAGCTGCAAGGGCTACCACCTTACAGAAGCATCCAACAAAAATTTGATCTCAAAGAGAGCGTGCCAAAGGCACACCCCATCTACCAATTAACACCTCAAGAGGAAAAAATTGAAAGAATACCTGGATGATGTCACAAGTAAAAGTTTCCTACTATCAATTATCAAGGTAGAATCCCATTCCAAGGATTCAAAACTTGGACCCCTGTGGGCTACCAGCCCAGCTGTCTGCCTGCCTGCCTGCCCATATTTTTTTGGGATCAACTCAGAAGTAGGTTTGACTTTGGAGAAACCTCTGAGATCCACCAGTGGAGTAACTTCTACACTCAAAACCTTCCTCTTGGGGAATTCCCTTAGCCTACCCAATAAGATCAAAAACCTGATTGATGCCCCCACAACCTCCCTGGCCACTGCCAATGAGCCAATACCTGCATTACCCCAAGACCAAGGCCCACAAAGAGATGACAAATTCATTGTCTCTAAAGGGGAATTTGAGATTCTCTGCCCCAACCTAGCCAATAAGGACTCAACAACCTTGGGCACCCCCAGGAATATGCAAACCCTGGTAAGCGCCACCTCTTGGGCCACAAAAAACTTTCCCCAAGTTTAATGAGCATAATTACACCCTGGAGATGCCAGGAAGATGCTCATCATCATTCTTACAATAAAGTGCTATGAGCATTTAGTTCACTAAGGTTATAAATTACCTCCTTTTAGAACTTTATCATATATAGTTTGATCTCTCTGTCCCTACCCCCACATTTAATCATTCCAACAAAACTACAGACCAACCACCAAGTTATACCCTCCATCCGGAATCCTGTACGCCCCTGTTCATTTCACCAAGTATCTTCTGAACCCAGACTACACTGATTTCACCATTGAAGAGATCCTTCTCTATAATCCAGAGGCCTAAACTAGAGAAACTGGGCTTATTGGTTGTGAAGGAACTTGGATCACCAAACAGCCCTTGCTATTTTGCAACAAGCACAATCACCTGCCCATGTATCTAGTACCCATGACTCCACCATTGACCCTATAGCCCAACTGCCCGCAGGAACCAGCAGCAACTAGTGAATATACCTCAACTCAGATATTTGTCATCCTGTACATCATCCTTATGGCCCTAATTTATTCTATGAAGCTTCCTAGCAGGCCTTGGGCTATTCTCAGAAGATCTCCCTTGTACATTGTAAAGTTGTCCCCTATCCTGTGATGGGCCCTGCCCTCTGGACCTGGGGGCTGTTCACCTGCAAGCTCTCCAGAACCAACCACTGGATGGATTCCTGAAAGATGAGGCCTGGAAAAAGGACTCATTCAACTATCAAAAATATCCCTTTGGTGCAGGTTTATTCTTTTTGGCTAAGAAATATGGAGGATTGCACCTGGTCACCAACTAAAGGGCGCTCAATGAAGTCACAATTAAGAACAGGTATCCCCTGCCCCTGACTGAAAACCTCTTTAATGCTTTAGGAGGATCACAGTTCTTCAAAAAGATCAACTTAACTGCGGGATATCATCAAATCTGTGTTAAGAATGAAGATGTTTCAAAGACAGCATTCAGAACCAAATATGGGTTATTTGAATGTGTAGCTCTTAACTTTGATAAGAAAAAGCCACAAGTACTTTTGTGAACTTCATGAACAAAGTGTTCAAAGGCCATATTGGAAAAAGGGCTATTGTCTACCTTGACAACATAATCATCTATAGCCCTAACAAAGAACAGCACCAGAAAAACGTCCACATGGTACTCAAAACCCCCAAGGCAACTAACTAGTGGCCAAACTGTCCAAGTGTGAATTTCTCTCAACCAAACTCACGTTCCTAGGACACAAAGTTAGTAAATATGTGATTAAACCAGAACCAGAAAAGGTAAAAGCCATCACAGACATTACAGCACCATGTAACAAGAGTGAACTATGAACATTCTTGGAAATGGTCACATATGTCAGGAGGTTTATCCCTGATTGGAGAGCTCTAACTGCCCTTGTCTGGAATCACTGGCAAAGCAAAAAATTTGTATGGACGCCACTGAGAGAGCAGCATTTCTGAGAGATAAAGGAAAAAATGGTTCTTGCCCCATCTTAAAGTACCCTAACTGTGAAGGGGTCTATGAACTGGATACAGATGCCTCCAACTATGCAATAGGAGGAGTGCTTAGAATACAAATCACAGAAAAAGACTTCCTCTCTGTGGCATATGAATCAAGAAAGCTGTCTGATGGTGAGCAAAGATATCCAATACATGACAAAAAACTGGTAGCTATTGTACACTGTCTAATAAAGTAGTTATTCTACCTGGAAGGTACACAGATATTCAAAGTGCTAACCAACCATAAGTAATTGGTATTCTTCAAGACTCAACAATACCTATCTATACAGCAAGCTGAATTGATGAGCCTCATAAAAAGGTATCCAATGGTAACTGGGTAAAAATCAGGCAAGGAGATGATTATTACATACAACTTATCAAGGCTATACAGTAAACATCTACTTTACACTAATGGAGAACCTAATTGGCTCATGTTAATTATGGGGAATCCCCAAGAGGGGTTCTCACCTGGTACACCAATGGATGTTCAAGAGAAAGTCCTTAAGAACAAACACCTGTCCAAAAACGTATACAGATCTCTACATCACATATTATCAAGCAGTAATACAGTGCCCTATATACTGTCAAAACAAAATATTGACACAATCCTTTGCTATCACATAAATCTGGGCCACAAGCTTAGTAAGAATTCAAAAAAATTACTTACAACTTGCTACTGGTGGACCAACATGCTGGACGGCATCAAGGAAGTGCTAGATCAATAAAAAGTCTGTGAAAAGTATGGCTGCTCCAAGGCACCCCCCAAATCAGTAATACCAATGTCAATCATACAGCCTTAAAAGTGTGGTCACTGGACATTATGGGACCAATGCACGGAAACAACAAAGGAAAAAAGTAAATTATCACAGCTATTGACTATGCAACTAGGTAGACTGTAGCACAAGCCACAAAAAAACACAAAGAAAATGGTGTAAGAAATTTTATTGGCAAGGAAATCATAGCTAAGTTTGGGAAACCTGAACTCCTAATCATGGACGGAGGAATCAAACTAAAAGCCATTGATACCAATATCTACCTTGCCAAAAGCAGAATAAAACATAGCATGCCTAGCCCCTATCATCAACAATAAAACAGAAGAGTTGAAAGACTAAATGGTTCTCTCGTGAAAGCCCTCAGTAAGTTATCTGTCAAAACCCCAAAAGCCTGAGTCAACATGCTGCCAACTGTGCTTATGGTGTGCAGGACACAAGTTAACAGCAATACAGTCAAAAGCCCATATGGACTTTTCTATGGACATAAACCTGTCATTGTTAGCCCTAAGTAGGTAAGACACAATTACCTTTGACTAAGATAGTGCCAGCTGATAATGACCCTGCCATACAACATGCCAGAAAGGACCAAAAGGCAAAAGAAAAGGAAAAATTTAAGAGAGAAACAATTTCACTCCAACAAAAACAGTTCCAAGTTGGAGACAAGATCTGGGTTGTCAATAATAATTTGCACAAGTTAAAACAGGACTAAGAGAACCAGGAGTTTTCATGGAGGTTAAACCCAACAATAATTCCCTCCTCAAAGGAATTGGAACCCACACCAGTTTAAAATGTATGCACCATTGCTAAATCCGCCTATGCAAGACAAGAAATGCACAAAACAATTCACAATTACCTGTCCCCAATAAAGGACTGGACCAATATCAAGCCCAAATCCCCAAAACTCTTAAGGGGTATTCCTAAGGCTCCACTTTCCAGCACCTCATTCAGAGATGTTGCAACATCTACAATTCTCTCCCTCTCAGGGAAGTAATTCCCTGAGTGATTCACCAACTGATCATTAAGTCAGTGGCACTCTTATCAATTGCACATCTAATATGGGGATCAAAACTTTTGAGTCCTAAGAGGAACATTACCTGGACAAATCATATGACTACTATGACATACATGGACAGTATGTGGCTTCTCATGATACTATATAATCCTCAATTTTTATATCAAATAAACTATCATTCTCTTCTTAATTTCCCCCTTTATTTTGTTTATTATACTTCTCAGAAGTATATACTTGACAAAATCATAGATAATAAAATTATTGCTCTGACTGTGATGAATACAACAAACAGGTATCACAGTCATGTGCCATTCAGGGCTAGAATAAAGATTGGTAGCATAATCAAGATGATTACTGTTATTTTCTCTTTCTATTTCTTTGGGGTAGCTTATGGGAGGGAACCCATAGTATTATGCAAGGATGGGGATGCTTAAGACTACCATTGGGGGGCTATTTGAGGAAATATATAAAGTAACTCAATAACTTGGGGTGCTTGAGAGGTAGATGTGGCTACTAAGCAATTTGAAAAAGCCCAGGCCAACTACTTGAGTGATGAAGAGAAAACAGGCAATAGGCGTACTGGCTCATAGAAGGGATATCAGAGGGACACTACTAAGGCCTTATGCAGTGATTGAAAAGAATGTGCTAGGTTATCACTTGTTATAAAAGCTCTTGCGTCCTGGGGAAATTTTGAGAGGACACTCAAAACATTTCTTGAGGAAGTTTGCTATAAAATTAAAGGGAGAAATCCTACAGGAAAACATTTCTCAATGTGCTTTTCCAAAATTACAAAGCACTAGCTAGCCTCAGGGAAACATTTTCAGACTGGGAAATGTTAGCACTTTAAATGGTAAAACATTAACACCTCACTGGTGAAAATTTGATATTTTATTTATGGATTGGCAAAATTGTTCAGACGGGAAGCAAAGCACTCCAGAGAAGCTGGTGAAACAATAATTGGTTGGGTTTGGGGTCTATTCTACTGATATAGATCCTTGGTGAAAGATCTTGAATCTGAATCAATAAATACAGGAAACAAATCATGAATTTTAGGCTTTTAGTAAGGTAAGACAGAAAGTTAAATATATTGTAGAATGAATGTGAAAAGGAATTGCTTAAGCTTCCTAAGGATAATTCCCAAAGAATAAAATAAAGAAACATGAAACTACATATCAGAAATTGAACATAAGAACAAGAGAGAGATCCAGGAACAACAAGGCATATGAAAGAGATTTACACTTGGTTGTGAAGAACTTAGGAGGTCATTAATCAGTAGCTTATGAATTGATGTCAATTCAAAAGCAAGAAGGCTGTGTTATGGTAGTATCATTTTTCCTGGAATAGATTGTACAGGGGAGAAGAATGGGAAAATAAAAGCTTCAAACCCCCTAAAAGTATTAAATAATTTTAATTTAGTCATCAATAAAAAATGGGTTAAGGCAGCTCCTATTGCAGGTGAAGAAAATAACTTACATCTTCCAGAATTTTCCCCAAATAATTATGCACTGAAGTTTACAAGATATCACTACCCTATGGCAATTGGCAGTTGACTGGCCATCCACCCAACAATATTGTATTATGACATCATAAATGTCTCAACAGTAGTATCCAATTAAGAGGTGAAAATATCTCTAGCCAGCCAATCAGATTCAAGTTTGCCTCACCCAGGCAAGTTATAGTCCCTCCCACTCCTCTTCTGAAAACAAGTTTTCAGATAGTTTTTCCTACCAAACAATAAAGTTAGCTCCCCTATATATGAAAGCAGCTTTGGGGTCCAAAATACCCCCCTCTCAGGCCATGGCTGCTGAATTTTTGTTTTGATCGAGAAAAGCAGTCACCCAAGACTAACAGGTTTTGTATCCTTTATCACAAAATCATTAATTATTGGTTGTTCATTTGCATCTCCTGTTTTCCCTTTTGCTTCTCATTTTTTGTGGTGAAATTTGTTCCCTTATTTTATAGATTTGTAGTCTTAAAGCTTCAGTGTACCTCTCTTTTTTCAGTTCTCATTTTAGTATGGGCAATTTACCCCCATAACTTTTATTTGAGCTCAGATCTAATTTACACAACTCTAACAGGCTATAAGATAGGGGTTCTAGACTAAAAAAGTCTGGCTCTCATCCTGGCAAAACTATCCACCAGGGTACCATCCAAAAAGGACTGGAATGACTGCTCTAAGAGGCCTCCAGGGAGAAGCAGGATGGGACTAGGGTAGGAAATATGCGTTTAAGCTAATAACCAAGGCACCCAACAGCAACCACAGAGAAAAATCTCAGGTGGGATGGGAATCCAGATTTTTAGAAGGAAGTTACTGCAAGAATTTGGAAATAGTTTGAAACTGACATAAGTTTGGTGTTGTTCTGATATGTGGAAGAGGATTCCTCAATGCCTGGCTCCCTAAAAAATGGGGGTCCTCAGGATAGAGACCTATCCAAGACAACTTGAAAAATGTGATGAGGATGGTGGAAACCTGGGTCAGATGTAAAAAGGGATTTTAGAGCAGGCCTGGATTGGGTACAGAGTGTTATGAAGCCAAGGAGAGTATATCCCAAATTTATGGGGTTGTAGTCCATAGAAACAAGAAGATGAGTATCTTGATCACCATAAATGACTTAAATAAAGAAGAAAGCATTCTGTAGAATAAGATTTAACAAAAAAACTCCAGGCAGACAGACCAAAAGAACAGAGGGACTCAAGTTGTTGTGGATTTGTTGAGTTAGAGTTTCGGAGGGCAAAGTTGATATTTTTCTACTTTCTAAGGATTCAAACAGGGTTCAGTTCTTTTTAGATTTGATCCCAACAAAAAACATGGGCGGACAGGCAGACAAGCAGGCAGGCAGCAGGAGGGAAAAGACAGCAGAAGTTAGGTCAAAAGTCTTTAGTATTAAATTAAAACCACAAATTACAAAGTAAATTTTCAAAAATTAGGGATTTTATTTAATAATCAGAATTGTTAAGCAAGTGACCTGATGGCTCTTTCTTTCATTATATGCATGGGAGGTGTAAGGGTACCGTGATATTATAGGAGGGGGTTTTAGAAGCAGCAAGAGGGGTCCAGTTAGAAGCATCAGCCTAATCTACATATGAACCGGGCTCAAGAAATAGGAGCAACAGGCCTGGGTGCAGGAGACAGCAGCCTGGTTGTCTAGGTACATTCTGAGGACTCAGGAACAACATTATCATTGATGATTGCCATTAATGTCACAGCTGGAATGTCCTTAGATCCATTTTCTCCGGGACAAGGGACCCCCAGGCTGGAGGAATTATTAAACTAGGATTCCACTATCTGTGGAATCTTATATCCAAATTTCTTAGGCTGCAAGCCAGGAAAACCCAGTGAAGTGTGGGCTGCATTTTTTTGTCCTGCCAATTGCTTTAAGGCAGGATGGCAACAGGAGAGCACATATTCCAACTAAATTAATGTCTCCTCCATAGTGAGAGAGAACTCAAAAGAAAGAGAGGAAGTGTTTACCATAAAAGCCAGCACAAAATGAACATTCATAGTGTGGGCAAGGTCCTCCAGGTTGTGTAGATATTGTGCCTGGACACATCCTGCCTTTTTTGTGGCTCTAGAGAATATATTCCTGTCCAGGGCTAGTGGGACACCTCAGAACTTTACACAGGCAATAAAGAGCTATAGAACAATAGAACTGAAAGCATAACAGATCAATAGTACAATATACAGCCATAGAAGGTTTATAAAGGGATCTCTTCTACAGGTTGATAAAGAATATTCAAAATCCTTACCAAGAGTTTTCCCTTTTGTAATACAGAGAATTTCTCTATTATATCCTATCCTAACCCTGATTAAGTGGATCAGTTTAGACAACAATATAGTATTTTGACTTATAGCAAGGCCAAATGTGGACTACCAAATATTATAAATAATGTTAAGTTTTTTTCAAGAGGCAAAGAATTTCTCCAAGGAATGTTCACAAATGTTTCAGGGACTTTACCAAACATAAGGAAAGAAGTCACATATATATAGATGATATATGCAGAAGATGCAAGAGATCTCATCAGAAAGGTGAAAGAAGAGCTTTTGTGCCAACAGATAAAGTATGGTGCCCTTTCTGTAGAGCTATCTCACCTGAAGTATGGCACCCCAACCCAGCTGAACCCTGGCTTTGAACCAGGACGCACCTTAGTGGTCCCAGGAGAGCAGGTGCACCACACTGCTAGGGTCTTTTCTATTTTTTTCTTTACCCCCTGAATCTTAAGTACCACAAATGAAACACAATTAAAGCTGAGTATAATAAAAAATTTAATATACTTTATAATTGTAAATGTCATCAACAAAAATTTATTGTATGTATAAATGACCATTTTTTTCTTTGTCAGTTTGACCTATTTTTAACTTTTGATAAGGAGCGACTTTTGGGGAAGCTTTGAATATAGAATTAGGAAGAGGATAAGTATATTTTATTGGATAATACTTTAGACTTATGTAGCTTTAGCTGTGGCAGGGATTTTAGTTAGATCAAACCCAGGGACTGGTCATGTGCTGGATGGGTTTGAGTTGCTGGATACCTGGACAGTCATGTGATATTGGTTTGCTGCCATTTCCAGTATGTTGAATGGTATATTGAAAAGGCACCAAATTGGGCAATGACTGGATATTAGATGTGATGGCAATAGTTGGAATACTTGTACATCCAGACCCTCAACACACCCCTCCCTTAAGGGGTTAATTGGGTACATCAGGAGGGGGCTTTGTCTTGACAGCTGCTGCCTGATGTTCCTGGAGCTGTTTACTAGTGGGCACCAACTGGGTCGAGTGTTCTCCTTTGCTAGGGCAGAGGCAAGATCTGTGATACTTTTTGATGATGGGCTCTTTGGCACCCTGGAACTTAACCAGGTAGGTGTTCCTGTCTGGTTGATATCTGATGATTCTTCCTGGTCCTCTGTGTACTGAGTCTAGCTTCTTTCTGTTCCCAGCTAGGACCCAGACGGGGGAGTTGATGGGGAGTGGGTCCTCTGTTGAGGTTACTTTTTGGGTTTTGAGTCTCTTTATTTCTTCCAGTTTGGCTTTAAGGCGTATGTGTTGTAGAGCTGGTGCTTGTTCTACTGTGGCAGGTTTCCCTGGGGGGGATCTTCACATACAGTTGGTTGTTGCAGGTGACTATTTCTGGCTTGTACCTGTATGTTAGTTCAAACGGTGAGTAGCCTGCCCCTTGATTGGTACAAACCCGGGATACTAGTAATGCATGTTTCACATAAAGTGGCCATGTGTCTTTGGCTTTGCCATCCATTATTTTCTCCAGGGTTCTGATAAGGCTGCCGTTCAGGCGTTCAACTCTGCTGTTGGCCTGTTGCCTGTAGGGCAAGGTTGTGGAGTGTTTGATGTTCTTTGTTTTTAGATTGTTGTTTACTATGTGGCCTGTTAGCTCTTTTGCTCCATCTGTTATGATATAGTCTAGAGTGCCGTAGTCTGCTATGATTGCTTTATTGATGAGTTGATCTATTGTTTCTGCCTTGTGATCTTTTGTTGCCCAGCAGATGGGCCAACATGTGGCAAAGTTGATGGCTACAATTAGGAAACATTGATTTGTTTTGGTTTCCGGGAAGGGTCCCACAACGTCCAGTACCCAAACCTTAAATGGTTTGGGGTCAGGTACTGGGTTGATTGTTGGCTGTAGCACCTTGGTGCTGGCGTATTTTTCACACACTGTGCACTTCTTTAGAACATCAATTATGTCTTGCTTCAGGTTGGGCCACCATACTATCTCTTTTAATGTGATATAAAGGTTGTTAGCCTTTGTGTGTCCTAGCAGACAGTGGTGTCTTAGTATAGTGTTGGCTCTTTGTGCAAGTGGAATGTATGGAATGTGTTTATCCTTGATGATTTGGTATACCGTGCCATTTGATATGTTGAAATGTTTTTTGTTCCTTACTAGTGTATCATGGGTTAGTTGATGTGTGGAGGGATCCTTCCCTTTTGTCTTGTACTCAGTGTTGTATAGGTTGGGCCAGTCAGGGTGCAGGTGGTCAGGCTGATCCTCTCTTGGCTGGCATAGCCTAGAGAGAGCATCAGCCGTGACCAGCTCTGCCCCCTTTTTGTATTGGATGTCCAGGTTAAGCTGTTCCAGCAAGGACATACATTTGGCTTGGCGCTGCGCAAGTGCGTTCTGAGTTTTGAAATAGATTAAGGATTTGTGGTCAGTTAGCACTCAGACGTTTAAGTGTCCTTTGAGATAACATCTCCATTTCTTGCATATGTGATATATTGCTAGCAATTATTTGTCATGTATTGGGTACCTTTGCTCAGTGTTTGTTAGTTTTCTGCTTTTGTAACATACTGGCAGGAAATCTTGCTGCCCTGGCTGGCAGATGCGTAGGACTGCGCCAATGGCAGTGTCACTAGCGTCTGACTCAAGCTTGTAGCACCTGTTGTTATTAGGATATTGCAAGATTGGTGCTTTGATCAAAGCTTGTTTTAATAGCTGGAAATTCTTGTCAAATTCTGGATTCCAGATGAATTTCTTTTTGGCATTACCTTTGGTTAGGTCATTGATTGGTGCGGTGAGCTTTCCGCAGTCTTTGATGTATTTCCTTAGGTAAGCTACCATACCAAGAAAGCATCTCACTTGTTTCACAGAGGTGGGGTGTTGCATGTTATTTATGGCTTTTATTTTATCTAGGTCTGCTTTGATGCCACCGTCAGAGAAAATGTGGCCCAAGAACAGGAGTTCCTTTTACATAAATTGGCACTTACTTGGTTTTGCATAAAGTTTGCACTTTGCAATTCAATCAAGTGTCTTGCAGACATGCGTGAGGTGTTCCTCTTTTGTTTTTGAAAATATGATGATGTTGTTGAGGTAACATAATGTGTTTGAGAGTCTGTTTAGCACCTGGTTCATCATGGTGACAAATTTTTCTGGGGATTTTGTCATCCCAAAATTCATTACTTTACATTCAAACGACCCAAATTGTGTACGGAACGTGGTCTTTGGTATGTCTTTCTCTTTAACTTCAACTTGGTTGTAACCAGATGTGAGGTCAATTTTTAAGAAATTTTTTGCTCTAGAGAGCCTTGTGAATAGGTCTTCTATGAGGGAAAGTGGGTATTTATTCTTTACTGTACTTGTGTCTAGTGCTCTGTAGTCAGTAACTAAGCAAATAGATCCTTCTTTCTTCTTTACAAAGAAGACCACTGCCCCCATGGGGATTCAGACGGATGAATGAATCCTTTGGCTAGATTGTCCTCGATGTGGGGTTTTAAGTGTTTGTGTCTCCATGGGAGAGAGTCTGTAGAGGGGTTCAGGTTTGGAAATGGCTTTGCATAAGTTAATGCCATGTTTGACCTCTTGTTTGGGGGGTAACTCTGTGAGTTCTTCCTTGAATACATGAGCGTATTTGTTTAGGAGTGCCACAAGTTCTGGGCATTGGATCTTTTGTGTTTATATATTATTAAATTTGGAGTACCTCATTATGTGGAGGGTACTGTCGTTGGTTAGATGTTCAGAGTCATCTTGGTTTATGACTTGAACAAATACTGTGTCTCTTAGAATGAGGTTGTTGGGTTCTTTGAGAATGTTGAAATTGACTCCATTGTGTTTTATTGTCATGGTTTTTGTTTTCCAACATATGCTGGGATTCACTCGGGTGAACCAGTCTATTCCTGCTACAATGTTGTAGTTTATTTTGTTCCTGACAAGTCCTTTGATGGATGTTTGTATGCCTTGGGGGTCAATTCTGAATGGGTGTTGTTTTGCCTTCAAGTAGAACTTTTGACTTGTCTGCCATTCTGGCATATTTGAAGTTGGATTTGACAACTGTTATTTTGTACTTGGTTATAAAAGATTTGCTAACCATAGTGTGTTGTGCACCAGAGTCAAATAAAATTTTATGTTTATGAGATTTGTAAGTGCATGGATAGACAAGAAGCTGTGAGCAATCTTTAATTTTTACGTTCATAAAAATGGAGGATTGCGGGACACATGGGATGCAAGCAGCAAAGTTTGTGCCTTGGTACAGTTTCTTGTCAAGTTGGGGGGAGACAGGGGCACTTAATCATGTTCCCCCTCCTCTTTTCCCTATTCCTCTGTTTTGAGACCTTTGAGGTCAGAGAATGTGGTATCATATTCATAGCGGGTTGCTACTTCAGCATTGTTAACTTTGGCGGTGTCCTCTTTCTTGAGACAGGAGCAGTTTGCGCTTTGGCTATGATTGCCATTGTTACAATTGGAGTTGTTGTTGCTATGATTGATATTTTGGCGTTTATTGCCATTGGAGTTTTCTCTGCCATTGCCGTTTGAGGAGCGGTTGCTGTTGTGTGCAGCATATTCCATATTTGTGCATTTTTCTGCACGCTTGGCTTCAGCAATGAGCACGGGCATGGAGGTGTTAGCCTCTGGGCAGATGAGGGCAGCAACAGAGAGTTTCATTATGTTGATGAATGATGCTCTGGTATGTACATTGTCAGCTTGTGATGGGTTTTGGATCTTGCAACATATTTCCTCAAATTCATTGGCGTAAGCTGTGATAGTGGTCTTCTGAGGAAGATTGCTGAGCTGTATTGCAATGTCTTGGAGAGATTCAGTGACACAGAAATTGTGGGTGATGTTGGCTTTGAACTCCTCCCAGTTGTCAAGCTGGTCGTCAGTTTATGAGCCAACCCAGATGGTAAACCAGTTAGCTGCAGCCTTGTATAGGTGCTTGCTGGCTTCTTGGACCCATTTTTTGTGGAAATGTGGCTGGCGCGGAGTTTTGCGACTGAGTAGTCTAGCCAGTTGATGATGTTTTCTTTGTTTTTACCAAAGAACTTGTCAATATCAATGTATTTGGTGTTGGTAACTTTGCCTGCAATAGGTGGTTGTGTGTTTGTTTGTGGTTGTAGAGGGCAACTGTATTGAATTATCTTGGCGCATGCTTTGGGCCTGACCAGACCTTCAAATACAGTGCATCCACTAGGAATGTCTTCATTGATGTTGTGGGCGCGGAAGTATGTCTTCCAGGTATCCTGGGATATGGCCTGGTTGAGTTTGTGGGCAAAGGTGGGCGGGCTCTGTTCAGTCATTTTCTCTTTCATTGGTGTGGTCGAAACCCGTAGTGTTACCAGTGATAAGGAGCACCTTTTGGGGAAGCTTCAAATATAGAATTAGGAGGAGAAGAAATATATTTTATTAGATAATACTTTAGACTTATGTAGCTTTAGCTGTGGCGGGGATTTTAGTTGGATCAAACCCAGGGGCTGGTCATGTGCTGGATGCGTTTGAGTTGCTGGATACCTGGACAGTCATGTGATATTGGTTTACTGCCATTTCCGGTATGTCAAATGGTATATTGGAAAGGCACCAAATTGGGCAATGACTGGATGTTAGGTGTGATGGCAATAGTCAGAATACTTATACATCCAGACCCTTGACACTTTAATATGTATTTTATACTTTGCACCATCTCTAAATGCTGTATTGCTTCAAATTTAATATAAAATCACACTTGAGTATAGATGCAATTTTCACTAGTTGCAGCTTTTATCAACTTCTTGTTTCTTATTATATTTAAAATTATATCCCTTTATGTATATATATTTAATAAATTAAATGTCCAGTGCTTGATTGTCTGCAAGCTTGGAATTGCTCTATTAAATATATGTGTATGAAGATACTAATCTTACATATTAAAAGAAACAATCAATTGATAAAAGCCAAAATTTTGCATATTTCATAATTACTTAAATGTACCTATATACTAAGATTAGAGTAATATAATGTTTCAGAGTCAAAGTCATAGACAAGAGCATCAGTTGCCAATCAATAGTTGTGGGAAGAAATTGTATTTAAAAGACAAACTATTTTTAAGAGTGGTGGTGATGTATTGAGAGAAAGTGCAATTTATCAGGGCAGATAGTTAATCTATTTATTAATAAGATTATAAAGAAATGGCATTATTGAAAGGATTATATGGATCAAACAGACTAAAGATAATAGAAAAGTTATCCTTGTGGCGCTCTTGCTCCTAGGAGGTTACCAAGGTGTGTCCTGGATCAAAGCCAGGGACTGGCTAGGTTGGGGGTGTCATCCTCAGAGATGCTTTTTCTATGGAAAGGACAAAAGTGAATTATCTAAGCATTCCAAAAGGGACTCACCATGCCCCAATAATCATTGGTAATTGATAACTAGGAGAAATTAAATTTCATAGCAATGCATAGGCTACCAAAGAAGCTCCATCATCTAGGGGGACATTTGTATGATAATCTTTAGTATAACAATATCCCAGATCTCAAGTTTATTTGCACTGTTTTACTCATTTCTCAACCAGGAGTTTTCTATGAGTGAACAGACTAAAGTTCTTTCTCCTCTGATCCTCTTGAAAATCTCTAAAATAATTATCACTAGGAAAGTTCTCTGTCACAAAAAAGGAGAATGGGGGTCAAGATAGTATTTATTAACAGAAGGAAGATCCCCTTATAAACCTTCTTATTTGCCACAGTTTTGGAGTCCTTTTGATAAGCTACTCCTTCAGGTAGGACTTATCAATACTTTAGAAGATATCTGGCTAATACAAATTAACCAAATGTGTAACCATCAAGATCCAGATCAAGCGCCCAACAAAGCTCCTGATTGCTACCAAAATATTTCCAAAAAAATCCATAAACTTTCCAGTCAACCTCCTACTTATAGTGCCTTGTTCCCAGTGTTTGCGCCTTCAGAATGGCTTTCTTCAAAAGCTTAAAGTATTGATTCACTATTTTCTTCCTAATAATTTAAGCTTTTGGCTTCCAACCAATCATATTCATCAGGAAACATGCCACAACTCAACCAATGATTGAAGAGCGCAAAACTAAACCAAATATGAAATTCTACCGCAATACAAATAAGAAATCAATTTACACCTCTCAAAGCGTCAACACTTTGCGCATCAAAGCGTTAACCAGTTCCCTGTTCCAACAACAGTCTTCCCTGCATTAAACCTTAAATAATTAAAATAGTATAATACTATTTAAATTATTCTCTTTGAGCCTTTTCAACATTTTGCATATATAGTTACTCTTATAGTAAAATCCAAGGAAACATCCCACCAAAACGGCTTTGTATCCTGACCTCATAGCAAAATAACTTTATCTACCCTAGGAACTTAATAAAAAATCTCTTAACTGAAACTTCCTCAACATTTCTCCTTTATTTTACTACTGAAATAAAACCAAGGAAAAACATTCTACCCTCTTCTACCTCTGCAAATCAATTCAGCAAAGCATTGGAACATTTCTCCAGACTGCTTTGCTCTGTTCCTTCTCTTACCAAATCACTTCAGGGAAATTTTGAAGCATTTCACTAACTGTTCCAAAATTTTCTCTCTTTATAGAATTTCACATAGCTATTGAGCTACTTCTGAAGCCTTTACAGATGGCTTCCATCTGAGCTTCTCAATAATGGTAGTACCCATCAATTAACACCTCAGACTCAGGCAATAAGACTTCATAAATGAATCAACCTAGACTTGACCCCCATCAGAGACCTACACTTTAGGTCATCAGCTTCAGGCACTTCTCATGTCTTACTTCTGTTTTTACTCAATCAAGTGGTTAGCTTGAGATTTCAGATGTAAAGTAACCAACTTATCTTCCCAGAAACCTCCAAATCACCAAGTTCTGAATCTTTTTCTCTGGACAGCCACCTCAAAAATGGTTCTGGGCATAGCTATGCTTGCCTAGCAACTTCAAGACCTCCTAAAATTTACCAGGAAGACATAAAGAGAGAAACCTTGCCCCCAGCCTAGGTAAAGTGATCCAACTGCATGCTCACTACAGCTGATATTATAATCCCAATGATACCTCAGCATATCCATCCCAGCATAGCCACAAATTCTCTACATTTCACAGCATGCATCAAGTGCCACCCCACTACAATTTCTAGGCCTAGACTACCACACCTCTTTGCCACAGCTATATATATCAATAAACTAACTAACATTTACCTATCTTAAGCCATAATTCTCTTCTTGGATAACATTAGCCCTGCATGAAAACCACTCAACATGTGGATCATAACAAGGGCTTCACCTAAAGTGTGCTCTGCAGTGCAAAGAAGGCATGGGAAGTCAAATCCCTTTCAAAGAGTACATATGTAAGAGTTTCAACAGCCTATCAATGGGACAGATGGATCCAAAATAGGTAATCAATAACACACTCTGTCTATCTCTAAAAGATTAACTAGAAATAAACATGTTGAGTAAATGGGTGTGATCAAGAACTTATTTAAAACTGAGTTCAAGGGCATCCAGTTCCATTTCTGCTATGTAATTAAGCAGAACTATATGGATGTGGGAATTTCAGATGGAGTAACACAAGACAAAGCAGAACAACTTGGCATCATTTACAAGAGTCACCCCATCAGATTGGAAAATACCACATTAAGTAAAAAAGAACCAAGTGGGTTCTTTTGCTAATAAGCCAAATTAAATGGATAGCATAGCCTAGATACAGGAAGCAGTTAGAGCTGGATTATGTTATTATGGTGATGTGGCACACATAATGTGCATAGATCCCCCATCAAAATCTGTACCCACAACAATTAATGTCCTCCTTGGCCAGACCCAATCCTCCAGGATAGCAAGGTTGCTATTCCATCTTTCATCTTTATCCCTGGTAATAAGAAGGTCATTGCAGTGAAAGTAGAGGGATAGAAACAGGTGTGTCAATTATGTTATAGATTAGGCCACACAATGAGTCATTACCACCATGGAAGAAACATATACTTTAGGGAAATCATATATGAGCTAGAGGCAAGAAGGCACACACATCAAGAACTATAACTTTCTCAGACCTGAATCACTGACCTAGACCCCCTGATTTTCACTCACCCTAACAAGCTGATTGCTACCTGAGCAATGCTTGCATAGCGTCATGTACAGGCCTGCAGAGTGATAGAACAAAAGTTGGTAATGATACAACTGAAATTTTCCATGACCCTAATGAACCAACTCCAGAAACTACTGACCCTCAAGATACCCCATCTTGAAACCCCCATGACAGATGAAAGAAGGAAGCAGGAGCCAAATGGAACCAGGAATCACAGAAGAATAAGAGTAACTCCAGACCTAACCCCAAGGCAAGACTAAGCCCACCATGGCTCATAAGTTGACTAGCAACCCTAACAAGAAGAAGAAAGTACCTACTGCTACACCTACAGAAGTGGATGTTATGGAACAGGATCTCACTCCAGAAGGAATGCCAACATCTAAGGCATAGGCAAAAATGACTCCAGGGCCATTTCTTTTTCAAGAGAAAATGGAACCCAGTACCCCAAGCACGTCCCAGGCCCACCTCCAGCCACAAATCCTAAACCTCAGAAATACTAATCAGCTGACACAGCGCCCTATACCCACAGGCCAGAAAAACAGTTACAAGGGCTGCTATTATCAATGTGGGGGTCACTACTCTGCACCTAAGGCAGGAGAAGCTGCACTGCATCAAACAGACAGTAGTACCGGCCCAGTTATACTTACAGAAATCTGGGGCCATACACTCCCACTGAAACCATCCTTCATGCCAGACCCTGTCATGCATATGTGGTCAAAGGGATGGGGTCTGAAGGGATTGTAGACAGACTGTATAGAATTTTTGCCCTGAGAGATAAAATATCCCCAAGGTATGTTGATATGCATCTGGAGGACATGTTACTGGTTGCAAGAGAAAAAGGCACTAGAAGAAACAGAGAATCAATGATTGCTGGGAATCACACTGAACTGGGGTCTAAAGGCAATAAGGAAGTGTAGTGTGTACTAACACTGCTGGGCCTCTTGTTGAAGATAATATCCTGGATGACTTTGATGCCTATACAAACAGCAGGAAAGACACCTATCTGTTCAGAATGAGACAGCATCCAGCAAAAGGTCTGATGGAGAAGTCTATTGAGGATGATGGAGTGGGGGAGACAGTTGAGAGTTAAGCCTTATACCTGGCTCAGCTTAAAGGCTGGGGATAGATGGGGGCTCCTGTTTCTGGTACTAGACTGGGTCACATTCTGGTGATGGGCGGCATAGAAGAGGAGGTCACAGGATCACATGTTCAGGTAGCCCATATCTTGGACCACCACATCATGTATATAAATTGGGACTCCAGCGTCATCAGAAATTGGGCCATAGGTGCAGGATACAGCTGTCAATGTTCTGAAATCTGAAACAAAAAGCAGAGGTGGAGGCTTCAGTTGGCCAGGTGATTGAGGGCTTGCTGGTGGGCCCAGAACTTTCACCTAGCCCTATGTGGATCTTCATCAAGTATGATATCCAATAGGCTGCAACCCATTTTCAAGAAAGACAGAAGGATTACAGGGGGAAGAAATAGCACAAGCTTGAGAGATAGTGTAAGAAATAGACCAGGACAGACTTTCTGAAGTCTAATGCTCTGCACATACAGACCAAGAAGCTCCAGAGCACCATTAGGAAGAGACACAGAACAAACCCCATGCACATATTTACATGTAGCTCTGGAACAGTAGCAGAGGATGGAATTAGTAGTATGGCTCAGAATGGGCAGGGATCTCCCTTCACTGAAGTGGACATGGGAGATGGCCATAAGTCTAGAGACAAGGGGGTAATCATAGGGAAGATCCATTAGTATTGTAAGATCTTTACACACGCTCTTCAGTGGAGGGGAAGTGATATCTTGTTTGGCGGTAGTAGCAGGCTCTGAACCCAAGCAGTGTGATCCCAAAGAGGGGGAAAGCTGGTGGGGTCACCTATGCTGGAGGAGACCTGGGCAGCAATAAAGGGACCAATAAATAAAAAGAGCACCTGGTCCAGATAGCGTCCCAGCCAATGCATACAGACCCATCTGGTACTGGTTAGCACCTCACTTAACCCCCTCTCAACTCTTTCCCAGAAACCTGGACCCTATTTATAGAGGGGAACCGGGTATCAATATACCTGATGTTCAGAAACAAATGCCACAGGAGCAGCACCAAGATCGGGAGACCTATTGCTTCAACAAACACAGGTGGCAATACCCCAACCTGGATCCTCTCTGATAGGGTAAAAAGGCAGCAGATGCAATGCTCCATCCAACGCGGGTTAGTCTGTGTACCAGAGATCAAGCTGGACAACCTTCATATGGTCCAGAATACCTTGCAGAACAAGGATGAACCAAAATTAGGATCCCTCTTGCCCCTGGACACAGAAAAGGTATACAGTTGGGTGCCCTGGACATATCTGTAGAAAGCTATGCAGGGGTTGACCTGCTTGGAGAACAGAGATGTGGGGTAAAGCCCTGTACAGTAATCTGTGGCCAGGGTGGTAGCCAACAATGGTCTGGTCAGCAAGGCTGAGATCTATCTGAGGCTGTAGCAGGGGGATCTGATATCCACAATCCTATCCAGCTTTGCTGCTAGCCCGTCCATGGCGGCAGGTGATGCCTGGCTGGAGGGGTTGGACCACCCCTGCCAAGCAGCGGTGGGATGCCACCCTTGTGGATAGCACCACTGTGGGGATATTGTCCAAGGAGGATGTTAGCTGTATACAAGAAACCCTTAAGACGTACCCAGCAGCATCTAACCCAGAGAAAAATCATTGTAAGGCTGGCATGGGTGAGGGTTAGGAGGCCTGGTTTCAAGCCCTTGCATGGGCTTATGCCTATTCTGGAAGATGGGAAATTTTGCCACTTGGGAGTGCGCCTTACCTCAGCAGAGATTGACCTCCAAGCCAATGGACTGGAAATTCTTAAATATATGGCCAACAAGGTTAATGGGTGGCAGAACAATGGTTCAAGGTTATTGGAAAGGTTAAAACGTTGAGAGCTTTCATCTGCTCTAGATAAGTTTGTGGCACACATAGTCCCCTTCCCCAAACACCTTGACTGCACAGTATCTAGTATGGCAGATAAATCATTATGGGGCACAACCAGCCCATCCCAGGTTAGATGGCCATCACTGACCTCCCCAGATCAGCAGGGGGCTGGGCCTTATAGACCATGTTTAGCCCTGCAGACACATGTGGGAGAAGTGCCTTTGAGAGCTTTTGGCAGCGCATGTGGAGTCCTAGCAACAGGAAGGGCAGTGAACTGGGCAAGGGTGTCAGGATTGTCAATTTTCTCCCCTTGAAACCCAGGACCAAGGTCAGGATTTGAACCCTGACCCTGAGCCCCTGCAGGCTGCCTTCCCGCGTTTTCCTGGGGTCAAGCCCCTGCAAGCTGAAGCCAGGAATGGTTTTCTGAAAGGTGAAGCAAGCCAAACCAAAGGAATCATTGTATCAAATGGAGGAATAATCAAGGCGCCTAATAGAGGCAACAAGATTCCTACCATCTGCTTCATGGGCTTAAAAACCGCCCTAGTAGCCAATCAGGATGTGTCACCTGTGAAAAGCATGGGCCCAGGGCCTGACCCCATGACTGCAACCCAATAACAAGAGAATCAAGTCGTCAATTCAAGATTTTTGACCAACAAAAAAACTCCCGGCCCAGGTGCCAGTTCAATGCCTTTGAACCCAAGCATCCAGACCACCTGTCCCCACATTTCCCAATGCCTTGACAAACCCCCATGGAAAATAGTAATTTTGGAGGTGGGGTGCTATATAGACCAAAGGGCCCTGCGCTCCAAACTGTTGCCATTTTTGAATAAAGGTTATATTATTTTGGCTTCCACAGCTGATGCTGTATTTTATCTTTGCCATCTATCAATTCAGTACAAGATCACCTGGCCCTCCTGCCCTTCTTCCTTCAGATTACTGTCCTCCAGGTGTTTCCTTTGGTCCTGTCCACTTCATGGAGTACCCTTTAAAACCCAAGTATAAGTATTACACCCCGGAAAAGATCCTTGAACTAGATCCCTTGGCCCACATAAAATCAGCAGTTAGATACAACCGCCAAGGCCCCTGGATCCTATTGTTACCTAAATTTTTTAGAGCCAAGTTCAACTACCTGCCTGCCTATAAACTCAATATGGAACTGCCTGTGACCTCAAGCCTATGCCTGCCTCCTCACCCAATATCCCAACTGACCACACTGGCAAGCTGTTTTGGATTGTGTATATCACCCTCACATGGGTTATTGACACTATAATCCTGGCCGCCAGTCCATGGCCCTGGGTGGGGAAGTTCTTCTCCTACCTATTTAAGTTAGCTCCTCTATTATGATGGGCTCTGCCTGAAAAAACCCTGGCCTTTATAATCTCAGAAAATGACAGGCCGTCTGCCCAAGCTTGGATCCCTGAAAAAGGGCCCAGAAGATCCCCAACCTGTCCACCTTCAAATTATGATGATGAATTCTTACTTATAAGAGATGCACAGCACCTAAGTATACATTGAAATGCAGATGCCTTGGAACCATGCTGGATAATGACTAGGGGGTAACTAGGAACCTATGCCTACAGGGTATACCAGATTGGGAGTTCAAAGGCCTTGACCCAAGCAAGTGGGACACAGAGGAAAGTACTTGTACCAGAAAACTGTGATTGCTGGAAGAAAGAAAATTGATCAAGGTTCAGGAAAAAGGTTGTCAAGGGCCCCACACCCAAACATGAACTTCCCAGGATGATTGTGGAATGGAAAGTAGAGGGCAATCTTGAGAGAACTGACCCCAAACTAACAGCCATGCTCACTTGTATTGCAACAGTAACCATTGATGCCCAGACATTGACCTGGAGGGTATTCAGCTGGGGGTTCTAGAAAGAAGCAACATTCCTGGCGGACCATCCTATTCAGAAATGTGGCCTTTGTGCCTATCAGAATTTAGGCCTAGAACACAGATCCTTTGGATGGGTGGCAACAACCTGCTTCTGGACACCATTGTTGAATCTTCCTGGCTAGTAGTGGATGGAAATATCCAATGGAAGGGCAGGTACACTGGGGGCCTCTGATATGCAACCCCACTTCCCTCCTGCCATGGCAGGGTCTATTTTAGATGCCACCTCTGAACCTTGATAAAACTTGTGCTCCTCAATTTTTTGGATTGGTTGGGATGTTTATTGGGAACTCAAAAATCTATACCATGTGGATAGTGGTTCAGAACTGGTAGGGTTGGGAGTGATATTGCAACTAGTCACTGATTCTATTCATCTATTTCACAACTACATATGCTTGAAGGCAGAAAATATGTGTTGATATCTTACCCAATATTTGGTTCAGACTCCTTGGGTTGATTTAGATTAGATGGCCAAGTTGTGATATAGCGGATGGATGGTTATTGGGATATTTGTTGCTGAGAGTAGGTTTGATTGATTCTGTGGGGAAGGTTTGCAGTGAGTATGCAAAGTGTAGAAAGTTGGTTTTAAGTTGATATCTTTGTGTAGAGATCAGGTGAGTATGTTGAAGTTTAAATAGCTGGCAAGGGTGATTATCTATTTTTGGAATGATCAGCTGCTGGTTGATTTGGCTAAAGACTGCATCTTTGATTTCCTAATGAACTTTTGTTTAAACCCTTACAGGCAATTGCTCTGATGTATTTTAATGATATATTTTAATGATATATTTTAATGATATATTTTAATGATATATTTTAATGATATATTTTAATGATATATTTTAATGATATATTTTAATGATATATTTTAATGATATATTTTAATGATATATTTTAATGATATATTTTAATGATATATTTTAAGCTTGCAGAGGAATCTTGGTACAGTAGTTTTAAAAGCTATGGCAACAAGCAAAAATACTTCAGATTTAAACAAAATCCAACTCTCAGGTTAAAATATACACTCTGTTAACAGGGTTTATTGGCGTTAATGGGCAAAATGGGTCAACACAGCAACAAAGTACTCAAGCGCAAAGCAAAACCATTCAAAATATAATCCAAAATACATAGATTCACAAAAAAAATGGTGTGAGTTGACTTTCAGTGTACATATGTTTACTATGTGAATTGGTGACAAAATACACCCAAGAAAGGTGTGCCAAAACTCAATCCAAAAACAAAACACAATAGCAACTCACTATGTAAAAAAATCACTCAATCAGTTTGTGCAATGGGTTGTAATCAAGAATGATACCAAGGTATCTAAAATAAGACACAAGATCTGAAACAAAATTTTAAAAATAATGTGTTGGGTGCTTAATTTGGCGTAAAATATGAAGAAATGGGTGGAAATTATTTTGGGTATTCTAAAATGGGTGTGGTAAAACCAAAAACAACTAAGAAATAAAAAAATCTATAAATGTGATATTGGGTGGGAAAAAATATTAATTGAATATCCATAAACAGATAAAAGCAAAAATTAAAAATAGGGAGTAACTTAATTAAGTTTTATTTAATATTTTATAAAATTCTTAAAATGGAAGGAACACAGCAACAGACTACCATTGCACCTGTTGTGCACCGCAGTTGTGGTTGCCCCTGCGGGTCAAAGAATAGACTTAGTACAACACAAGTGCCTACTCAGGAGGGAGGCAGGAGAGGAGAGTTCCATAGTGATACTGCACTGACACAGCCGGTTCAAGGAGCACAAGCTGCTAGGGTGAGGAGCATTAACACTCAGGTCCCAAAGCTGACCTGGAAGCCCACCAAAGTCACCACTACTAAAACAGTTAGAAACAAGAAGGTAGAACTTACTTTGTATGTGTTTGACGTTGTGTATCGGCAAGAGTCAGTCCTGTCAGCCATGCTGGAGAAGGTGAAGCCTGTACTTGATACTAGCTGCAAGCCCTAAATCAGTGATGGCAATCAGGAGGAGGACAAGGAGCCCCATTTCTACCAAACCAATGAGGGACAGCTGGTGTTAAAGAAAGTTGCTGCGTTTTACACCAAGGTGCCCATGCCCTGCGCTGTTCCCAACGCCAACAAGCCAATTCCCGCCACTAAAAAGCCCGCTCACAAGCGCATTTCTGACATTAAGTGCATCATTATTCTCTGGCTTATGCAGGAATCAGGTGATTACAAGGCGGCTGCGGCCCTTGTTGGGGTAGATCCCAAGTACGCCTCAAAGACCTTCAACAAGTTCATTGATACTGGACGAGTCCTTACCGCAGAGAAATCCTTGTGTGTTTCAACCATGCTCACCAAGGAGCACAAATGGGCAATCCGCCAGTGGATAACCCAAGATTGTTATCTTGAACTGGAAAATATACAGGCCATGATCAAGTCTGCTTTTGGGATTGAGGCCTCAATTTCCTTCTATTATCATTTGGTCAAAAGAATGCGCTTTTCCTGGAAAAAGCTCAGGGTATCCCCCTACAATTGGAACAGCCCAGCCAATATCAAGACCTGGAAAAATTACGCTGAGGCGTACACTGCCCTCAAAGCCAAGGGGACAGTGAAATTCTATTATATCAACAAATCAACATTTGCCTCGTTGATGCATAATGAGTATGGGTATGTCCCCAAAGGCTCCAATGACGGGAAGGCTTGGCGTGCTGCAGTCCGCACCACAGCATACTCAATGGTGGCTCTTCTTGGTCCAAAGGGGGTCAAGCTGTACAAAATGATATTAGGCTTCCACAATAGCTGGACCTTACTATCATTTCTCCAATTGGTCCAGGAGCACCTGAGGCGCACGAGCCTGGGCTTCACCAACGTAATTGTATTGGACAATGTTGGTCTCCACAAGGTGGTAGATATTCTTGAAGAATTTCCATCAATTGACACCAGCATTGCAGTGGGCCCCCAGCAATTGGCCACAGCAAATTTGTGCCTTCTCTTCCTCCCTGCCTATTTGCCCTTCCTAAATCCCATTGAGGAAGTCTTTGGGTGGCTCAAGCGAGTTGTCAAGCAAGGAACTCCAACAGGGACCGAGGACCTGTTTGATTTGCTGCAGGCCGGGATCCATACCCTCCCAGCTGAGACTGTGGCCAAATTCTATGGCCACACTGATTTGTTCATCCCTGCGTGCCTAGCCAAACAGCCAATCAATTAAAGGCTTAGTGTGTCCAACTTTTTTTATATTCTCTAATTTACTATTCAAGATTTATTGATTATCATTTTATATTTAGATGGTTCCACGCCTGCAATCACATTCAGAAGGACCATCAATAGATGTAAGTAATTTATTTATTTTATTATATATTATTTAATATGTCATCTGGGGTTATCCCAAACGCTTGATACTGGATTACGCAAATATATTTATATCACTCTTTGTCAAATAAATATAAAATAGTCTTATAAAAATTAAACGTAAATTGTAAGGTTGAAATTTATTTTATTACCGTATTATTTTATACTTTTATGAAACCCATTTCCGCAATATATTTTGCAAATCTTGTTTGCTAAAATATAATTTGAAAAATTATTTATAATATAAAAATATATTAGAGTATAAATATATTTATTGATATAGAGATAAAATTAAGTGCGCCTGTAATGGGTTCTTTGGTATGTACCCACCCTGCAATGGAGGTGGCGCACAACCTCCACTGCCACACCGTGGATGGTGGATACACCTGTATTAAAGTATTTGCGCCTACTGGTAAAAGAAAGGATGGTGAGGTGGAAATGGAGGAGCAGCTTTTCTGGTGGGGCTACAAACCCAAAGATGCCAGCCAGGACCAGGGCGTCCTGGATGATGTGATCCACTGAGTTGTACCCAGGGGGGACCTTCTTCCCGTCCAGTGAGAGCCTGGCCTTGTTGACCCCAAGAAGGACCCTGTCTAGGTCCTCTACACTGGCGCTCATCCTGAAGAAGAAAAGATAACCAAGGTAAACAACAAGGTGAAGCCTTTGTCCAGCAGAGGCTTCTGTAAACTTGCACAATTTGTTGTATACAGTGCTAATCTTCTTCTCGTGCTTGGTTTTGGCAAAGGTCAGCTCCATAGCTGCTGGGACCCCCTGTCTTGTTGGCGCTCCAGGCCAGCCCAAAGTCTGCCAGGAGGATTTTTGTCTTCTTTACGGCTGTTGCATCTGCAACAGCCAATTTCAACACCGTGCACCCAAAGTTCTCCAACAGGTAAGAGATGGTATGCTCCACTGGGAAGCAGAAGCAAGCAGCCGCATGAGCCCGGCCCATCTCCGGTATATTCTTGAATGGGAGCGTTGCCAGGACGTCCCAAACAAGCTCAATGGAGTTTACACAGTAAACTCCACCGAGGTTAACCAGGTCCAGGCGGACCAGTTGGGCATCCTTGTAGGCAGTAACTGCCCACTCAGATGCCCCCCTCACCATGCAAAAGCCCAGCCAATGCCTCCTGGACATCAGGAATGTACCATGAATCCTGTCTTCAAGCTCCTGCATGACAGGGGGGGACAGGAAAAGCTGCCTTGCCACATGATTAGCATAGTTGGCATAGAAGGTGGGGGGACAAAAGGGACCAGGACCCAGCAGAGTTCACCATCAACATCTTCTAAAAAAAGGTAAGTATTTAAGAATTTTTATTAATTATACTTTTTTTAGGTTACCTTCTTGGGTTTCTTCCTTGCCGGCGGCTTCAGCTGGCTTTGCCATTCTTGGCGCAAGCAGTTGTGAGGGAAATTTGGTATCCTCTGCCCTGGCACACTTGGTGGGTTTGAGGTGGGCATACATCTCCAGGTCATCAACCCAGACAGACAGCGCGGAAAGATTGTATGCCTTGAACTGGAGCCCCTCAACCACAGTTTTTTGAATATTTAGTAAGCACTCAATTGTCTGCTCTGGGGTGTCAGGCATTTTTGACATTAGTGCCTTTGCAGACACCTTGTCAATTTTGTCCCCAGTGAGGACGGTGGACTTCACCTTTGCTTTGACCTTGCGGTCAATGTCCTTTATTTTGGCAATTGCCAAGTCAAGGTCCTTCAGAAGCTTTTCCAATTCTCTCATTGATTTTTTACTAACCTTTCCATATGTTTTTATAGCTTTTGCCTCAATAAATTCTGTATTATTTTGATACTGTTGCCTCTTTGTTTATTCCTTTTTGTTTTCCCATTTACTACATGATCACATCTTTTTACCCATTGTGTATATGTTTTACGCTCATCTCAATATATGTTGTTTGCTTTGTGTTGGCATTGTTTCCTTGATTACCATATTATTTTTGGCGCTTGACATAGCCCCTTGTGAAAATAGTA